>APFE030995629.1:3249-89718 GCA_000404065.3 Pinus taeda | reverse complement strand
TGAAATCTGTGAAAACTGAGAAATCAGAAATTCACTTAGATTGTGCACAAGTTACCCATCAAGCTTGTGATTTCAATAAATTAGAGCACTTTAATTGTGTAGGGATTACCCATCAAACTTGTAATTGCGATAAATCTATGTTCGAAATTTCACAAAAACAACTCTAAAATTTATGATTCTTCTAAGATAAATATATATATATTTTGAAAAGGGGGAGCCAGTCCCCTTGTAGAATCAATATATTAGGCAATCTGTACAAATATTTTACATATATATATGTCGCATCAATCACATCCAACAAATACACATATTGCTGCACAAATTGTGGATCGAACCCGCCGCCCCTCTCCCTCCCCGGCCCCCTCCGCCTCTCCCTCACCCGCGCAGGGCCACCCCCGGGTCGCCCCGCCCCGCCTGACCGGCGGCGGGTCTTATAGACATATGTTCAAATGAAGGAGATTGGGTTCTGGATTTATTTTCTGGCTCAGGTAGGTTTTGCCACATGGAATTGAATTTTAATATGTTCTTTTTTTTAATTAATATGTCATTGTACTAATTTACTTCATTATTTTTTGTGCTTGATAATTAGGTACAACACTAGCATGCTGCCTTCAAAAAGGAAGAAATTGCATTGCAATTGAGAAAGATCCATTACAATGCAATTTCATTCAGCAAAGAATTAATGCTCTTCAATTTCTTCCAGATGAAATGCAAGAAATTGGGTTGAGGAAAGGGGACTTTAATGAATCACGTGTGGCAAAAAAGGCAAAGGAACCCCAACCACCATTACATGGAATGTTTGGAAAGACATATATTGGGAGATTTGCAGACATCAAAGACCCATTAGAAGAGGAAATTGCGCAAAAGGAAGCATAAAATATTGTGGAAGATGACAATGATGAAACTCTAGAGGACGAAGAGTTTGGATTACGTGACATTGTTGATTAAATTTAAGTTATACCTGGAAATCAAGCTTTGCAATGTTTTGACTCTGACATTTCATGAAAAGAATAATCAATGAATTAAAGTTATTATGTGTTCAATATTTGTAATTTGTGATTTTCGCATTGATTTTTAAGTTAATTATCATTTTTTTAAAAAAAACTTGTTATTATTATTTTTTTGACATGAAATTCATTAAAAAAAGTTATTATTTGACCATTTTTAGTTAATATTTTTGTATAAAAATTGTGATTTTGACATGTTAATTCTAGCAAAAAATGATCAAAATGTTTATTTTTTTGTTATATTTATGTTAAAAATGGTTATTTTTATGTCCATTGTTAAAAAATGTTGTTTTTTAGAAACAATTATTTTATGTGGATTGAAAAATTAATTAAGTATGTATAAATATGTAGATTATCTAAAATTCAAACTATCGACTTTCTAATTTAAAAACGCAAAACAATAAAAACCGCCTTAAAAAAAGAAAAATTAAGATAGAGAACAAGAAAATATGAATAAGATGACGACTTCAAAAACTATCAAATTTAGAAAATAAATTTTCACATTTCACACACTAGAAAATTAAAAGTCAAAAATAGGTCTTTTAAAAAAAAAGGTGTGATGCAGAATACTCACTTTTTAAAATCAGCATGAAAATCACTACCATTCTAAAACTTGATTTCATCCTTGAACATGAAAAAAAATTAAAGTTCCAAAAACCATGTTCTAAAAAAAACATGTGTATTCTGCATCACCACTTTTGAAAATCGGGTCATTTTTTTGCTATCTCTATGAAACGGGTAACAGTATCAGTTCTCGTTTCAAAGTTTACATTGTTTCAAGTCTCAAACTGTAGAATGACATTTTGTTGGCTCTGAAGTATGAACTACAAATTCGATTTCACGTGCACAACAAATTCAAATTCTCCTCTTCTATAATGTCTTCAACTCTGATACCATGTAGATTTTTACTTGTAGATTCAAACTTCTTATGTAATATGCTAAAGAAAAAGACTTGAATATACTCTGCTCATAAGCGGAAACAAAAATTAATCAATGAAAACACTAAGCAGAAAAGGAATAATATCAATCGCACTTAATACAATATTTTTCTGGGGAAAACAACTGCTCAAAACCATGACTATCAATATTGCATTAACTATAAGATTTGAGAAGAAAATACAATGTTTGTTCAACCCAAGAAATTCATGCAAAAGTATAATCTATCTCTTTGCTTCACAAATTAGCTCAAGCCAACACTTAGCCAAATCCACTGCTTGCCAAGCCCCTACTTCCTTGCACAATCCCTAAGCAAGTCGATGAATACAATATGCTCTACTCAACCTTGATCTCAACATGCACAAGTATTTTCTATCATCTACCTGACTGTCTTCCTTTGGCTAATACTTAGCCAAATTCCTAGCCTTCCAAGCTCCTACTTGCTTGTGCAATCCCTAAGAAAGTCTTGGATGAATAAAATATGCTCTTCTCAACCTTGAGCTCAACCTACACAAGTATTTTCTATCCTCTGCTTGACTGAAGTCCTTTGGCCAATACCTAGCCAAATCCCTAGCCTTCCAAGCTCCCACTTTCTTGTGCAATTCCTGAGATATTAGCCCATATTTAGTTGGGAAAATCCCTCACCACAATTGTGAAATCTATCATAGGCCTTGTACTGATTGTATGCACCATCTGTACAACTCTGAAAATTATATGACTGATAGTACATTGTCATTGAACTCTAATCTCAACTAGGTATTCCTATGAAGTGACATGCATGAGTTATTTATGAGTGAATCTTCAGTTAACTGGTGGAGTAGTTAGGCTACACTGAAGTTGATCCCCATTACTAGACCCCCTACTAGTTCCTCCAACTGTTTGAACTAGTTTAACTGACTATAACTCAGTTAGACTGAGTTAATTAAGTATAACTCAAAAGAACACAACTTAGACCCCTAAAATTTAGGAATCACTCTACATGAGTCTAGATAGAATTCCAACTCGAATTTATTGAGCCAACTATGTCAATTTAAATTAGTTAACTATTACAAGTTGCGATGAGAATAGAATTTTGATTTAATTCCTAATTTAATTCAAGGACAAATTAAATTAGAATTTTCTTGATGTTATTTTTAACATTTCTTGCTGCTATTTTCAACACATAAAGAGGAACAACATCCCCTTCTTTGCTCGGATCTAACTCTACTACTGGAGGTGGTGGATAAGAACGATGACTTGTGGTGGGCTTGACATTAGGTCGACATCTTCATTCTGCAGCTCCTGTTCCATATCCATGTTTGTAACTTCAATCAATCACTCAATCTGCTGAGCAAGATCCTGATCGTACATCTGTTCACCCTCCTCCTTAGCTGCTAAAGCTTATTTCTTAAGAATTAAATCCACTTTCATCTTGTAGCTTTGTTCTCCCTCTTGATCGTCAGCAATTTTTCTCTTTCCCTTATCTTGCATGGGTGTTGCCTTCTCCTTCTCACGCTTTCAGAGTTTTTGTTGTCTGTGGAGTAGCTTGTGAAGTTCCTTCTAAACTAACTGGCTCACAGGGTCTAGAGGCATTGTAGCAATTCCTCCATGGATCCTCCTCTCACCAATGAAATGCCCCATTGAGTCACCGAAAGTGAAATCTCACACATTGGTCTTTGCAAATACCATGGGGATCATACAGATTAAAATCGCGAGTACCGAATGAAAATTTCACTATCTCCTTTCCCTTGGTATCTGCGACTTTCAAGTTCTTTATCTCGTATAATCCAATTTGCAAAGGACGAGTGGGCCATGATGTTTTCTTCTTCCTATTTAAAGCTACTGACAACCCTATGGCGAGATGATATGACAGTTCTTGTATGAAAAGCTTATCGATGGCATACCCATAAAAAATAAACAAATGAAAAAATGTTATACTCGACTGTTAGATACTAGAAACATTTTATTTTCTTCATGTCTCTACAACTCTTCTTGAAAATGTATTATTTTTTACATTTATATATACAAATATTCTACTTCCGATTTTTGGAAGGAGGAAAGAATATAATAGTTCATAGTTTTTTGTCAATATTGACTTGGCAACTCTTGTAGAGTACTATTACCCATTGCAGGGTAGCTTTTTACGTGTTGTACTTCATCCATTTCCAAATAAAGAAATTGTTTATGTTGCATTCATCAGAGTTTGTCTTCGGTTTACTTACGACCCATTCACCGTAGCTTGAGGGACTGATACTGACACATGTAATCTACCTACACCGGGAATCTAACCCATTCAAATCTATTTTATGTTTTACTACATTCATCTACCACCTATAGATTGATATAACTCTATCAAAAACATAACTTCCTTTAATTATAACATTGAACTACAGCATTGAGTACAAGCGATTCTATCTATTATCCTCTCGTTCACATTAGTACAAATCAATTCTTTGAGTTCAACATATCTTACCAACATTCTTTTCCAGATTCCTGAAATTTGTACATCTTGCATCCATAAACTCCGTGGTGCCTCTACAGGCAATGATCATGTGACCTTTGCCCAAGCTTCTAATGACCGACAAAACCTGCTTTTGATTGATCTCGAAACCTTCTTTCCACAACTTTTCTTCTTCCAGAAATTCATAGATCATCATTTCCTACAAGTCGAATGTGGTGTTCAACATTTCAAGTTTCTGCCGAGGATTGTTGTTGTATGCCATGGCAGAAAGAATCAACACATCAACAAGTTAGACAGGATGACGGTCTTGCTTGATTATTTGGCTGAGTGTGGCCATCGATTTTGTGGTTCTGCGAATACTAATGCCTTTGGTTTGTTTCAACATCTTTAAAATAAAATGAAAGAGAGAAAAGGAATTGACAATATGCAAGATCGTGAAAATCATAAACAAAGATAACTAAGAAGTTATTCTGATTCACCTTTTCCCTATGGATCCTGATGAAAATTCACATGTGTACTTACATTTTTTGGATTTTCCGACCACACCTACGACCTTTAAAGATTTCCTTCCTTGTGAGGCCGTCAAAGCTCCACTGTTCCATCGTGAAAAGATTTACCAACTGATGAAGATTTCACTTCATAGATCTGTATTTCCTTCCATTGTTAATCAAATAAACATGCATAAAAATGCATATATCACGATACGCCACTTTATCCCTCAACCTAACATTCGTCACAATTGGCCATGACCGCCATCGGCTCACCCTCTCGTACCAGGTCGACTCTTTATGGGTTGAACTGAAGTGGCAAAACCAAATCGTTTCAAGTTCTTCATTAAATAATTTCAATTTCTTTTATAATGTGCAAAATCGACAAATCACAACCATCTATTTTACTCTGAGACGAAACATTTTTATTTATTTATTTATTAAAATTTTTTATTTTTTATTAAATTTTTTTTTATTACATGGTTTATTTAAATAAGTATTAAAATAGTTTTTAAAAATAATTTTAATTAAAATTTTATTTAAAAATAATTTTTTAATAAAAATAACTATTTAATAGTTATTTAATACATTAATAATTTATTTAAATATATTTTTTTAAAATAATTTATTTATTAAATATTTCTTCTTTAAAACTTTTTTAATATTAATATAATTAAAAAGCATTATATAATATCTATTTTTTAAATAATTTTTTGTAACTTTTATAAATTAATTTTTTTATTTAATAATTTTATTTAATTAACGCTTTATAATTTGTTATCCTAATTTTTAAATAACTTTCTTTTTATTTAAATACTTAACCATATAAAAGTTTAAAACTATTATAATACTTTCAATGTGGCTCTGTTGACTGAGACCCAGCCTTGCGTAGCCTTTCCCTGAGCTAGTTACAGCTAGAGCAGGAAGGTCACTAGAGCAGTGGCTCTGTTGGTAGCAGCTGTAAGGGAGGGACTCTGTTGGCGGCGATCATGTGTGGAACAGTTGGCAGCAACCATTTTCACCTTAATTCATTTTTAAATATTCCACTCACAGGAAGCATATCTTAGGTATATTTTCTCCAGATTCAATCCAGCCGGTTTGTTAAAATAAAATAAAAAATTAAAATTAATAAGCTTTCTCTCCAGATTTAATCTGGTTCGTCCATTAAAAATAAAAATATTACTAAATATTACTAAATAAATATGCCTTTGGTAATATTTTAAATTTGGATTAGTTAGGTTGTGGGATATAGTTATATATTTAATTAGGTTAACAATTGAATAATTTTATTTGTTGAATGACAAGTTAGTTAAATTATTATATTTTATTAATGATAAATTAAAAATATTATTATGATATACTAATGATATTATTTTAAATTTGAATTATCTAGGTTTTGGTTATTTATACACATTTATTTAGTTCTTTTATTATATGATTTACCCAATTTAACTAAGTTCTGAGAATAATATTAATAATTAAATATACCTTAGTTATTATTGGTTTGACTCGGGTCATTAGGTCAAAGTTAGTCGTTGGCAATATAGCCGTTGGAATCTCTGCACATACTATTTAACAAGCTAAACTTGATTGGTTCTTCAACTTGTCCTGACGATGAACCACACTTGTTGGTTCGAAACGCGTCGACAAAAGAGTAACTATGTGATTACGCCAAAAAATCTCTAAACAATGTTATGGATCACACAAGTCTAAATTCCTTTAAAAAAAAAAGAAGTTAACAATACTCATATGGGTGAATTTGCAAAATTTTTTTTTTTTTTTTTTTATATATTTATATATTCAAAAATATATCTTAAAAATAATAAACCAATCTTTACACTAGAAATTATATCACCAAATATATTTTAAAAATAATAAACAAATATTTGCACTAGAAATTATATCATCAAATTGAAAAAAAAAATACATATATTTAACCAGACCAGAAATCATATTCTCCAACCAATTTCTGTCAAGCGGCCATTTCGGCATTTTCGAAGTGTGTATATGGATGGCACAAAATTTAAATTTTCCTCACTCAATTTTCTTTTGTCTTTTCCGCAGTCAAGGCAATGGGACCATTTTTCTCTTTGTTTTTTCAACGTGTGTAAATTTGAATTTTATGATGATGATGGTTAATATCGATTGAGATTAAATTTTGGTCTATTGGACCTAAAGAAACGAATTATTTAGTTTAATTTAAGATTTTATTCCTATGCTTAAAAAGCTTGGAGAGAAGCCCCCCGAGCTCACTGTAATTTTGACAACGTAAAAGGTTAGGAAGGGCTGTAATTTTGACAACCTAAAAGGTTAGGAAGGTCACAGTTGCAACAAAGATTTTGAAATTGAGATCTAATGTGGTTGTAGGCGGGGTACTCTAAGAGGAAGTGATTTTCATCCTCCATGTTTGTATTTTCACGGAGATGGCAGAACCTTTCCATCCATGGTGTTTTAGGCACTGTCCAACGACACGTTTCACTATGGAGCTCATGAGAGGCTCATGAGAGTTCGTTCTAATCTTGGCTATTAATTTTCTTCTTTGAGCTAGTTAAAATAGAGAGATATTTTTGATCTTCTAGGGTGGGGTTGATGACCTCCTTATAATATCTCAATTTTATTTTAGCCACATTTTTTCTTTGAACTTAGAGGTAACAATATTTTTAATGTTATTAATGTTTTGCAATGCAACATTCTGATCGATCTCCCAATGGTTTAACCAGGCCTCGTGTCTTTACACCAACCTCGTTTGAGCCTTAGCCTATTTTACAAGAAATGAGAAATAAAAACGAAACGAGAAACAACAGAGTTTGGAAGTTTTGAGTATAAAACGAGAACCGGCATATAAGACGACGTTTCCGTGCCATCTCGTGTCTAGAGTGATTTTTCCAAAAAAAAGTGACCATCGTCGCTTTTTTAGTAACATAAGATTGAAATAATTTTCGCTAAAATTTAAAACTAACTCAGAAAATCTATGATCTCCTATATTATATGAATAACACAATATTGAAATTAATTTTAAAATAAATAACCATTATCCATTTCCTGAATTTTCTCTGTACATTAAACTTTTCCACCCAAAACACTTTATATGCTTCATTAGGACTATGTGATTTGTGATCTATCCAGTGGGCCCATTGCTCGCTCTACAGGACTGAATCGCTATTATTTCTGGTGCCCTGCGCTCTCTTTTCCCACGTCAAGCCAATAAGTTCATTTTAATTAATCTTAAATTTCTGTCGAGAGCACAGAATTCCCTGGAGTTGTGTGTGGTGTCAAAGTCAAATGACCCACTTTTCTTCTAATTTACCCTATTATATTTCCAATTTCCCATTTTCTTTTCCGGGGCAACTATCAAATATATTTTTTCTCTAATTAATTACTCTATAAGTATATAGAGTAAGTTTTAAAATGAATAGTGTATTATTAAAATTAATTTTAAATGATTTAGTAAGAATATTTTTGGAAAAAAAAAATATTTTTGTAATCATATTTTTGTAATTATATTTTTTAATGAATGATGATAAGAATGAATGATAATCTATTGTATATAGTTTTGGGTAGATTTATATTAAAAAAATTTGAAAATATATGGAATAAATATTTGTTTGATGTGTTTAGTGAAAAAAACACATTTTTTCATGTATTTTCAAATTTTCTCAATGTGAGTCTACCCAAAAGTACACAGAGTAGGTACTCGTTAGACATGCAATTTTATTTCACAACCAATGAGTTCTCCCACTTAAAATTTGATTAAAATTATAAAGAGATAACTAAAAATTATAATTAACAAAAAATCATTTTTTTCTTTTTCTTTAAAAAATCATATTTCTTATTTTACTATTTCTCTTATCTTTCTTATAAGGCCCATTTAAGACCTTAAACTTCTTAGAATGGTTCTTATTGCTTTGAAGAAAGTCGCTGTCAAGAGTGAGAAATGGGTCATAAAAGTATTGTTCATGATGTTTGTGTGCTTTGTGATCATAGTTGCACCAATGCTTATTGGTTACTATCTTCATACTCAAATTAAAGCTCACAAATATTTGTTTGAGTAGATAGGTGGATTAACTTCTATTGAACATCTTCCTTGAGGTTTTGTTTTGAATGGACAAAGTATCCTACGAAAACATTCTATGTTCCCATTGTCCATGATTGCATTCCATGATAAAAGGAACATGGAGGCACCTTTGAGGTTTAGAAAGGGAATATTGTCTAGTCCTTATGGATCACTCTCACTTTAGAGTGCTGAAAACTCAGATAATGTGTGTTGGTGGAAGGGTGGTTTGTCTAGACCAAACACAAAGAGAGATCTTTCCATTATACTCCCTCGTAGTGATTCAATGGCACCCACTTTCCACGTTTGTTGCAAACTTTAAATCTTTCCTAGAATACCATGGCTGGAAGAATTCCCCTTTAGTTTGGGTAGTTGAAAGCACTATGAATACTTGGCCTTAGTTTTAATGTGCTCAAGAGTTCCATTCCAAAGGAGTTGTGTGATATCATACATCTTCAATGGATTGACTTGTCATATAATCATTTGATAGGGGCTATTCCAGCTTCTATGGGAAATTGTGCTTTGCTGCAAATATTGAATATTGGAGAAAATGATTTTTAGGGGTCCAATCTCATCAAAGTTTGGCCGCATGGTCTAGTTGAAGCTTCTCTCTTTAGAAAACAATGCCTTGAGTGGAAGAATCACTTATATCAGAAACTACACTTTACATAGAGAAATGGATTTTAGTAGATACAATTTAAGCGGGTCAATCCCATCAAAATTTAATCACCTGGTCAAGTTAGAAAGCCTCTCCTTAGATGGAAATAGTATAAGTGGAAGCATTCAACCCTCGATAAGAAACTACACTTCACTCCGGGGGTTATAGGGTGAGGGAAACAAATTGAGTGGTGCAATCCCTTTAATTATGGGTTTATGGGTTTGATGAAGAGCATAACTAAGAACCATTTAACAAACAACTCACTAAGTGGCTGCATCCCTCTCATGCTATTCAATTGTACTCAGATATTATATTTGTACCTAGACACTAACAACCTTAAACATATCCTTCCAAATATTCCTAAAGCCAATATGAAATTGAGCAATATTGAATATCTCATTTTGTCAAAGAATAATTTAATTGGATATCTCCCATGTAGCATACTTCAATTAAGTAATATTATACCTCTTTATTAAACAACAATTAGATCCCTCCCACTTATGATAGGCCAACTAAAGTCTTTCGTTATCCTAGATATATAGAATAATAATGTTTTTGGAATTCTACCCAATAAAATTTGTGGTTTAGTTTGTCTTCAATTTATAGATTTATCAAAGAAAAATTTAGGACCAATCCCTAAAACTATTAACAATTCAATTCTTTAAGTTAATTTTCTTCTCACATTAATAATTTCTTTCGGAGTCTCCCATTATGTTTGGCCAATTGTGTCACTATTGAATTATTCGGTTTAAGGAGAATAAATTCGCAACAGGACTTCCTTATGAATTGACAATTTTTTGTTAACCTAAAGGTTTTAAGCTTTGGTTACAACAATTTTCATGGTGGCAATCCTAAACCGGAAACAAATTTCACCCAATTGTATGTGTTGGGTTTGTCCAACAATAAGATCACTAGAAGAATTCCATTATACTTTGAAAGACTTCAAGGATTTACAAACACTTCACAATATGATAAACTACCTATGGAAATGATGATTGACGTAATGAGTATACTCTATCTATGTGTTTTGTATAGACACAATATTTCATTTGTCCAACAATAATCTTATAGGAAAAATAACTACAAGCATAGGAGCTTTGAATTACTTGCAATTATTGAATTTCTATGGTTGTAACCACTTCCGTTCTAATTCCTTAAGGATTCTCAGGCTAAAGAATGTGTTACTTTTTGTTTGACCAGATCTCCAAGTTCATTATGAAGATGAGGTTATCCAAAAGCCTCATTTTTGCAAGTCTATGGCATCAAATTCTAATACCATCAATGTGTTTAGCTCGCCAAAGCTTTCTAGCAATATAAAAATTTTCTTGATCTAAGAATGGGATTAAATGTTACACTAATTTGAAGTTTTGACCTATTAAAAGAGGCCATGTTATCAAGATTTCCATGTACAACCCATGTGGTCTCCATATTTCCATAAAAATTCAACATTAATGGCCCGCCAAATAGGTCTACACTAGGGCAATCATTTGCATCACTACTCAAGGCTTTTAATATTAAAAAAGGTGAAGAGGTGGTAGGCAGCAAGTGGTGGTAAGGTTCCATGATGGAACCATGGTTGGTTTGTTGTTCCTCTACTGGAACTATTGTATGCATTATAATGTGCAATGGTCACAGTGGCAGGAGGTAAGTGGTGCGCAATGGGCAACGTTTTGGCACTCTAATTTTTTCTAGTACCGTACTCTTAGCCTTTCCATTCACAGTTAAATGGAATTAGTCCATTTGTGTTGAACTCTTGCTAATTCATTAAACTTACCTACTATGGCCAATGGTTGATTGCCGACCCATATTCACCAATTCCCACTCATTGTCAGCCTCACACAGACATACACGCAAACACACTCATATTTATTTATTTATTTAAACTCCCTCTATTGTTGACCGATCTCAACATATGGGCCATATGTGAAATAAAATAGTGAATGTTGGTTTGATAAAGTAGGAAGGAAAATTACTTTCCATGCCTTGTTGTATGAAATATGAAGGAATATTATGGCCCAAGGGCTTGAGTCCCCAACTTTCTCAATAACCTCTTGGTATCTAGTGTAGTGAATAGGTTTAGACTATATTTATTCACAAGCTTGGAAAATCCACTACATAAACACCAACACTTAATTACATTGTTTCTCATATTTAGCATAAACATAACACTGAACCACATAATCTAGGAATGAATTAGATCCATTGCTATACAACATATCATTCTATCCATTAGCATAATAGTGAGCCTCAAAGCTCAGTAATCCATTTACATTTACAAACACAAATGAAATTACATCATTCAAACATAACAAGTATCATCACAATCCATAAGAATTTATGCATAAGTAATTTACACTCGCATGTGTTTAAATATCACTAGAAATTAAAGGAGGGACTTCAACTCTCCACAAAACTATGGGCTAGCTACACTATAATGTTTCTTGTAGCTGACCAGCCCTGTGCTAGATCCAAAGTTTGTGGGGATTCTCAATCATGGAATTTCACACCCAAAGCTTAGTCACATACCTAGGAGGCCAAATAGTTTAACAATTTCTCTCTAGTAGTAAGAACAAAAATAAATTACTTACTTTATGATTTAAAACACAAGGCTTCACCCAAGGTCATATGCACTATTTCTTAGTTCTAGGAGATTGAATAAATTATTTTTTCTAGTTTAAGAACTACATTTTTCATGGAAAGAACCACATGGGTCTATAGTCCACTGTCTAGGTGGTTTAATAGCTCTTCAAACAAGCACCACAATGGCTTAGATTACCTTTTTCTTGTGGTATAACAACAAACAAGAACTAGGTGGTTTCATAGCCATACAACAAGAACCACGGTGATTCAATCCTCCACTAAGCTTCCCATTGATCATTCAAGATTAAATGCACTATTCAATGGCCTAAACAAAGTCACATGGAATAATTTCCCAAATTATAGAGCACAAGGTTTAGTCATGCCCAACATTGCTCCTTATTTTAATTCCAGCAGCTTGACGTAAACTTCCTCTCCAATGGATTTATAGATAACATCTTTTATTCGGCATTATTAGGCATCCTCTGGCACTCTGCATGCTCTCTTCTCAAATATATTCTACACTAGCCATTTTTCCACCACAATAGCCTTTCCTTCCTATCTTATATTTTTCTTTTTCCTCCTCATTGACTGTATATTATTTTCCTTCAATATTGTTATTCTCTCTCGAACATGTTATATGGGGAAGGGGATAATATAGGAAGTGTCCTCCATTGAAGATGCCCACTCGAACTTGAATGGTTGTCAGTGCAAGCTAGTCATCAGGTCAAGTGGCAGTCATGGAAGTTAAATTATGTTGGTATGGGCCTATTTATTTCATGCCATAGGAAACCAAATAGACACACAACATGCACCCAAATGGGAATGCAATGACTCTCCCCTTAGATCTTTGGATCAGTGTGTCCCTCCCTTCATCTAGGCACCAATATATTTTCAAATAAATTTACATATGTCCAAGATTCAGATAGTTGTATTTACATACACAATGTGAAGTGAAAAGGGTCGTTACAGAACCCACCCCCTTAACGTAACACTTTCCTTGGTTTTTTATAAATATGAAACAAAAAGATTACTGAGCTTTATATTTACAACTGTTACATCCATTTATATAGTAAAAAAATGGGTATGACATCTCATTTGATCTGTCATTTCCCAAGTTGCTTCATTTGGTCCAAAGTGTTTCCATTGCAGCTTAACCTACTCTATTACTCGATTATGGAGTGAATTCTACCTCCAACTAGGATGCACAATGCTTCTAGTTGGAACTCTTCTTTGGGTTCCACCTGTATTATAGAACAATCAACAATATGATTAGTTCCATGTACATAATTCTTAAGCAAAGAAATGTGAAAAACATCATGTGCTTTCACTGTAGGTGGTAAAGCCAATCTATGAGCCATTATCCCCACTCTTTCCCAAAATATGAAATGGTCAACAAAATTAAGGTGCCAACTTAACCCAAGACACCGCTTTTAGTGAGTTGTTACATGGTTTGATATAGAGATATACATTCTCTCCCACTTGGAATTATTTGTGCATTCTCTATTGATCTACATAACTCTTTTTCCTATTTTGGCTTGCCTTCAATTTCTGCCTAATATTGAGAGCTTCTTTCTCCATTTCTTTTACCATGTTCTATCCAATAACCACCTTGTTCACTGGGTCATCCCATCTAATGGGAGTGTTACATTTTTTCCATACATGGCCTAAAAAAGGCTCATCTTTAGTGACTCTTGGTACCCATTGTTATATGAAAATTTAACTAATGGAAAGAACTCTTCCCACCTCATTCTTTGATGTATGACAAACATTCTTAACATGTCTTCTGAATTTATATTTACTCTCTCATTTTTCCCATATTTCTAAGGATGAGATGTTGTACTAAAATCTATATGGGTTCCAAAACCAACAAACAATGCTTTTAAAAAAATGGAAGTGAATTTGGCATCCTGATTTGAAATTATATTCTTGGGTATGCCATGCAATCTAAATACTTCCTTCATGGAAATATAAGTTATGTCAATGGCTTTGTGGGTGGACTTGATAGCTATAAAGTCATCCACCTTACTCAACTTATCCACTACCATCATAATGAAATCATGTTGCTCATATGTTCTTAGAAATATTGTGTTGAAGTCCATAGATACGAATTTTAACTTCCACTCAAGAATTGGTATTAGTTTTTGTTGGATCCTTTATTTTTTGGTGATATTTTAGCATAAAGTGGTCATAGAAAGAAGAAAGTGAGAGTCGAAGAAAGGATGGTTAAATTGATAAAAAATAAGCAATAGAAAGAAGAAAGTGACAAGTGGAAAAAGGATAAATGTACCATGTGATTATTTTGGAAATGATCAAGCGAGCATGAAAGCAATGTTGACAATATTAAGTGAGTGCAAGTTAGAATTGATTTTATCAAAGAATGGTTAGAATTGATTGTGTCAAGCCATGGGAAATAAGTTTGACCACATCAAAGGGAGAAAATTGATTGAAAACATCAACAGGAAAAAGTTATATAAGAAACTACATGGCAAGTTGTTTAGGAGTGCAGAGCAGGAGAAAAGGGTGGACATGCTATCAAAATTCATACTCATGTTCTGATCTTGTACTCCTATATCTGTAATTGAGGTTTTGGTGGATTTATGTATAAAATATCTAGCTATAGTGTTATGGATCTATATTTGTAACCATTATTTGACCTGATATTAATAAAAGGATAACAATTATAGGGAGATCTATTATGTAATGTTTGTGATGCATGCATATATATGATTATTTATCTTCTTAAAAAAATTTAAGTTCTTTTTTAATCTTATGTATAATGAATCTTTGATTTTCTCTGTAATGAATGATGTCTTATATAAATGGTAAATGCATTCACTCACCTTCTTAAACCACATCAATACATTTAATTCATAGCAACTCTTTGGTTGATACCTTCTTCCCTTGTCGAGGATTGAAAATGCCAACGCAAGCTCAACTACAACATAATATTTTTGTTGGATCCTAAATCAGAACCCTAGTCTCTACAATATATTTTGCCAAAAAATGGTTCCATTGTTGGGTCCTAAAATTTAATTGGGTTTTCTGATGATGGTGAGTAGGATTTTGAAGAGAAGAATTCATATGTATTCGGAGGAGAAGTGTGACTCTTTCATTCTTCAGCAAGCACATTTATAACAAAATAACCCATACTAGTCGCATGAAGATATCCTTTTTTTCTAATCTTGCTAGTGATTAGTATGAGATATTTTGGCTAAGTTCCTTAAGATCAAAGTTTTGGTAAGATCTACTAGAATTGGACTACATTGGATCTAACTGCATTATATCAACTGGACCATGAGCTTACCAGAGTGATTTGTTTTTGGGTTCAGGCTACCTTGTAGGGGTACATTATTGAATTTGCTATAGAAAACAATCATTCCTTTTCAAAAGTGGAAGTGGTTTTCAAGTTTGGCTTATGAGGAAGGTTGTTGATAGATATCCATTTATGGATTAAGATCTTGATGGTGGAAGAATGATTGTTATCCTTCCTTTCAACTAATATGGAAGCTTAAGATCCTCACACTAGGGCAAGGATCTTGCAGGAGAAGATGACCTATTGCAGAAAATAGGAAATAGTTGCAATGGAAGCAGAAGAGGTATGGAATACAAGATATTGTAGAGTAGCAATAAGGGCATGCATATTTTAGGAATTGAGGGAGAGAAATATGCGAGACATTCAAAGCATACAAAGAGAGTTGAAGAATATAGAGGAAGTGTTGGCCAACCTAGAGTTGTGGAAGAAAGGATTGAGAGTAGATGAGATATATAACAAATAAAAGAAAGCTAGATAAGGTGAAATATGAGAGAAGAGTTTAGGTAATGATGTTCACCAAGAATCAGGTGAAGCTTGGACACTAGGCCCAAAGATCATGGTGACTGGCCCTAGTACCCCTGTAGATGAAGATATGCATTTCATGATGCAAAGGTCGTTCAAAGAGGAAAATCCTTCTCCTAATTTCAATCACTACAACAAAAAATTTCATTGGTGAGGGTAAAAAAATGGTACTATAACCTCATTGGTGGCGGTCAAAATGGCTTTCGTCACCAAAAACTAAATGCCACCGAAGGTGGCGTCGCCAAAAGTATAGGTGTTGTGGTGACATTCAAGATCCATCACGAATAATGATTATAATGATGGACAATGACTATCACCATTTCATATGAACAATATTGGTTTATGGTGATGGACCTTTCATGGCCCTCACTATTGATTCATGTATATTTCAACATTAATTGACTGTCACCTTTTCACATTTTGATGAGGGTAAAAAATGTTAACATAAGCTCATTGGCGGTGAACAAAATAACTTCCATCACCAAAAACTAAACACCACCAAAAGTAGTTGGCATTGTGGTGACATTCAAGGCCTATCACGAATAATTATTACTATGACAGATAGTGATTGTCACCATTTCATATGAACAACAATTATTTATGGTGATGGACCTTTCATGACCCTCACTATTGATGCATAATATATGTTTATGTTCATTAACTGTCATCATTTCATATATTAAAAATGACTTTTGACGATGGTCATTTAACAACCTTTACTATTGATACATATATAGGGATGAATAGTGATCATCATTGTTTCCTATGAATATTAGGGCACGATGGAATCGAACCATCAACCACCTTCTTGTAAAGCAAGTGCTCTTCCATTGAGATAACACCCTTCAAATAATTATACCTTGAAACTTTATAAATTCTAAAACTTTAATTAAATTATAAAACTTTGCAAAGTATTGTAGGTTTTATTGGTTCAACTAGCTTAAACAATCGTCCAATAGATGTACAACTTAACTATTTTAGAACAAGGAAGTAACTTTCACATGGTTAATATGCTCAACCACCTAGAAAACAACATCAAAATTGATTGTTTAAACTTGAGACAACAATGTACAAAACCAAAGTCCCCATGTTCTATGTCTCCTCTCATACAAGTTTGTAGATGAAACAAATCACTAAAGAGCTTAAAAATTGTATACATCTATAGTAAAAATTGATGAAAATAGGCATTATAACTTTTATAATGATTAAAGATCAAAATCATGTAGAGTAGGCAACTCCACAAAGAGACTGAACATGATTGAGCCAACACGAAATCTAGTGCACAATTCTCAAATGGGCTCCATGAATATACATACCTCTGGAATGTAACTCTTCTGAATCCCTCAAAAATTAATATAGAACTTCAATGATATATAAAGTAATAAAATATACATTATAACTTAACTATAAATGATTCAAAATCTTTTAGAGTAGGTAAATTCAGTATAAAAATTGAACACATGGGGTAGGCATGAGATCTTTTGCATGGGACCATTTTTTTATCATTTTTTCTCCTACTAATGTATTGGTTAAAGAGAGAGGTATGGCGTTGATCTAAATTTCGAGTTGTAAACATTTTTAAAGCACACGTTCAAGCATTTAAAGGGTTAATACTTCACTGCTATACTCAAGATATATATAGTTCTTAACAACTTGATCTATCACTGTCATAATTTCCTAAGCTTGGATCATTGGTTTTCATGGCTACAATCTCTTGAACATACACTTAACATATATAATTAATGTTCCCTCAATAATGACAAATTTTCAATCTCTCTCAGTGTTATGAAAGAGAATAATATTCCATTTATATATGGTGCCCTAAAGTGTCATTTATAAAATCAAGGTGTTGATTTCTTATCTTGGATGTGTTGTACATGCTTTTAATTAATTAAATCCATCATCTTGTCGTCCATAATACTTCACTGATATACTCAACATATATACAATTCATCTATCATTGTCATTATTTCTTGAGTTTGAATCATTGGTTTTCATGGCTGCAATTTGTCAAACATACAAAACATATATAATTAGCATGCCCTCAATAACGAAAATTTTGCAAGGTCTCAAGTGTTAAGAATCATAAGAATATACTATTTATATATGTTCTCCTAATCTATCATTTATAGCAGCATGTTATTGATATCTTGTGGTATATGTGTTGTACATTGTTTTAAGCAATTAAAACCCTCATCTTATTGTCCATAATCATAACACTTCTAACATATGGTGTCTCCAATATTGTGGTATCTTGATCCTTAATGTTTGATGACTAAGGGCCACATTTTAAATTCATATGATCCTTGACATTGCACCTTATACATGTATTATTATTGTGGTTTAAATTTTGGCATGAATGGTATTCAAGCAACAACTAAGTCCTTCTAGTGGAATATATGTTTAACGAATGATACTATATGTTCTTGTCCTTCCATTTTTTTATGTGTGCTTCACATGGGAATAAACACTTGAATGGTTGATGATTATTTTAAAAAATTCCATTCCTTTTCCCAAGAATAATAACATTTCATGAACAAGCACATTTGTCTAAGAAAATCACTACTTAAAGTAGGTGGTTTGATAACCTACTCATTTGGTTAAATTTGCATTACATCCTAAAAGTGAGAGTTACAAATTGATTTAGTCAAGTTGAGTTTGAGGACTGATCTCCCTGCTCACCAATATAACCTGATTGTACCCTTTGGGACACCCACCGTAGGTCGGGAATTTCCACCTCTTAGCCTTAAAATGAGAGGCAATGCCAATGAGGTGACAATGGGTGGCTTGCTGAACAATTTATTCTAGGATTTCCTACCAAGGTTAGGACTTTTCCTTTAAAGACAGTTTGAATAAGAACACTACAAAAGGCCAATGTAAAATACAATCCCCTTTTCTCACGCTGAATTGTAAAAACTAGGTTCCACCCAATTGCCTTTCTTTGTTGCATGTGAATTGAATAACATCCAACAGATTGTAATGAGTTTCTTAAGAAAAAAATGATTGTCACCATCAATGCATTAATATGACGTTTGCTATGCTATGAGGATAAACCCCTCCATATCATGGAGAAAGTCACCACTAGATGTAAATAATTTAAACAAATCAAGGTGTATTTTACGTGATGATATGGACCTTTTGCATGGAATATAAGTAGAGGACATTTCCACAAAAAAATTAAAACTATTTCAAATAATCCCAGAAGTGATGTGTTTACTACTGATGTTTTACCAAGTTTGGTTTGCATGGTGCTATGCGTAAGTATCATATTTTTTACCACTATCTATGAAACTTTGGTATAGAAGGCACTCCAACAACCAAACATATTAAGTTTATAATTTCCTTAAATTATTAAACCCTCATTCCAAATGCTTGTTCCAATAGACCAATAAAATTATTTAACATACCCTGAAAAGAAGTTGTCAATGGTAATATGGCTCACACTCTTCAATGGGTATGAACAAGAAAGGATTTAGGTAAGGGTGTTGGTTTAAATAGGATTTTGGAATTGAATAATACCAGTAACATAAGGTACCTTTAATTTAATAATCAAAATTCACGTTGTAGGTAAATCACAATAAGAGCTTCGAAGTCTAGAACATAAGTCTTCTAGAAGAAAACCCCATGCTGACCATAGATGCAACCATTAGGGAAGATTTAATTGATCATGATCTAGAGTAAAAATATTTCCTAAAACTTTAAATAAGAGAAAGTGAATCAAGCAAGGATAAATCTACCTTAGCCAAGGTTTTGTTCAAAGGTGGGAAATGAGAGTATAAAACCCTCATTAGTAGAAGGATAGATTTAAAAGTTAAGGACTGATTGGAATTATTAAGGAGGTCCTTTCTCTATCCCAACCCAAATATCCCTTGATTTTGTATCAAGATTCAATTCCAAGTGGCCTTCCAAAATAAATGGGGATGTGCAAGCCTCTTTAGTAGGTCAAGGATTCTTTATGGATGGGGTAAGAAGTGAGGATAAGGAAGGATATTTTATAACTTCCCTTATTTCATATCGAAGTTTATACCTTAAGCACTAAACTTCCAAGTTCAAACTACAAACGCACTTCAAAATCTTCTCCTGTTAGAATATCATGACCCTATTATACTAAAAAAAATAAGGAAAACACTTGAAACATATATCGGGTCAGTAGAAAAAAACAGGGAGAGAGCACGGATATCAATTATACAAAAAAAGTCATTCAAGTGAAAAAAGGCCTCATGGCGAAAAAGTTGAACCATAGTGACTCCATGAAACTACATACTTTAAACTACAAGAGGGTGACAAATAAACGAAGGCATTCTGTCAAGATTAGGCATTTCACACAACATCCAAAAATACCATATTAAATTTTCTTACCCTAGCAATTAGGTAATTAGTTTCGAGAAAAATTATGTCTACTAAATAAAAGATACAACTACCGTATTAACCAAATTAATTACAAGAGAAGAAAAATATACCTATCTCAATCATAAAAATGACACATAGATTTTTACCAATCCAATTTCTTCATTAAGCTCTGAACTTACTTGGGATCCCTTCCTAGGAAAATGACCCAATTGAGGAATTGCATACAACATTTGACCTAATCTAGCTGATCAACCCTCCTTAGCTGATCTGGATCTCCTTGTTTCCCCTTCCTCGAACCCAACACACTTTCTGAGAACCCTCTCTCAGTCTTCTGTTGATGTATGGTGTATTCTCCTTCTCCATAGCCTTGCTTTATAACTTTACATTGAGCTAAATCCCTAACCGTAATATCCAAAGTTATTGATGGACAAGATTAAATCTCACCTCATTTGAGATCAAGGGATAAGATCAAGGCAAATCAATAAAGGTAATTAATTTACGTTTCCTAAGTTGATTTTATCTCAATAATCCAACATAATAATTATGTTATTTTCCTAAGTCTAGCTTAGGCTAAGTTACAATAGCGACTTGCTTACAATAGAGAAAGTGTTCTAAGGAGATCTTGGGTGACTTCTACATTCCTAGACACTTAGGCCTGTGCAGAAGTACTTGCCTAAGCTACAAACATCAACATACTGCTCAAGGGTATGACTCAAAAGTATATCAGACATCCATAATCAAGGGACTTCCAAAGAAGAAATCATGCAACAAAGAAGCCAAAATGACATATTTGATATTTAAATTACTAGATATGGGATACAAGAATATGGCCTATACATGATAAAATATACATAGAAGATCCTCCATTGGGCACAATAGACAAATAAACAAAATAGACATAAAATCAAGTAAGAAACCTCAGAGAAAATGCTCTTCCAAAATCGATCACAAAATAGAATGAAAGGATCCTTGAAGAAGATTTTGACCCTGGACTATAGATCCCATAAACACCATTCCCCAACCAAAAATTGATTTTTATTTAAAGGTCACACTAAGGGGAAGATAATTATTCATGGTGAAAACTGAAACCAAATCGAAGATGGATCTTGAGAAAGGAAAATAAAGTAGATTTAGTTTTTAAAGCCCACTCCTAGGTCCAACACTAGATTAGCCAAGACTATCTTGACATGCAATTCGTGGAATTGAGCTCTCCCTAGAAAAAAAAAAACCCATAAGAAGAGAGGCTAGAGATGTTAAACCGATGACTTTTCAGATGCAAGAGCCAAATGTTCCAGAAACTGGATCAATGACACTTGTAGGTATTTTTGAACTTGTTTTCCTTCCTTTTCTACTTCATAATGGCCACTTTAATGATATGATCAACTTATGGAACATAAACTCTATTAAAACATCAGATGACTAAAATACCGATCATTAGTTAACTCTAAATTCATCATATTTGAATTCAAATTCCGTTGTTGTTAATGTATATGGTCAAATTACTGATATGAGTAGACAAAAATTCTAGAATTCTCTATAATTACAGACTCCTTTGGCACACAATCACATTGGGAGGAGATTTATCCCCGCTTTGAAACATAAAGAGAATAAAGGGGGTGTAACAAGGCAATGCAATGTATATGGAAATGTTTAATTTTTTTCCATAATACCATATTGTTGAACATAGAAATGATAGAATTTTGGGGGAAGCATCCACAATAGAGAAGCTTGACATATTTTTCTTTTTTGAGGACTTTGAAAGAAACAATATAATAGTTGAATCAAGGTTGCTCACCATTGGCTTTTAATACTAAATTCTATATCCATCCACTTGGGAAGGACGTGTATTTTAAACTTAACTAAAATTGGATTCATAATATTTATACTTGGTAAAAAGATTGATCCAAGATATGGGTGTTTAGACTTCACATTCATGAGGAAGCTTCAGTGGCATTATTTTAAAATCCTTTGACCTACAATGGAGGCTCTATATGTTACTCTCACCAACAATTCGAATATAATGGTGTGGAAAATGAGATCAAATGCTGAAGAATATAAGATGTGTTGGTGAGAAAAGCCTCTACAACTTGAATCAAAACAAAATTTGGCAACATCTATGGTTTCTCAGCCACTTTAAATGTAGAACATGCTTCATTCCACTATTTCATCACATAAAGTTTCTCACCCATAGAAATCAGACCACAAAATGATGGCAAGGTTTGCAACATTATGTCTTATGCAAACTAGACAAAGAAGCACTAGACTATCTATTTATATTGAGCACTTTGATGGGAAACCATGGAATGAAATGATGGAGGAATTATACACTGGCATGCAACTATTTTGGTCTATTTCAAAATTCAAGACTTTTAGTCTTGGGAAGACACGTACACCTTTGGGTTGAAAGGTAATTTACAAATTTCCATGGCTTAATCTACCAAATCTTCTATTGATATATACAAGAGCTAGGAATTGTAGCTCAGATAGGAACTTCTACACATGTTCACTATGAACATGTGAGAAGTAGCTCAAGGTATTTTTGAAAAGTAATACTATGTTTGGAAACTTTATTCTATTTTGTAATTCAGTGTTAAAAAAAATGAAAGTCTTATGTTTAGCAATTATGTCAAATTGTATCTCATGCATTAATTGCACTAAGACTATTATTAAAAATAGATTCTCCCCTAAAACTATAAAATGAGAGGAAGGTAGATTCTTTCAACACACTTGAGGAATTGAGCAAGACATTGAATCCCTCATATTTACAACATTTCAATATACCACAAAGATAATTTCATATTTAGTAATTTTCTTTGATAGCCTTTATTAATCCCTTAGGAAAAGGGAAAAAGATAACAATTACCCAATTCTGTTTGTCACTACCTTGAAAAGTAAGTGCCCTTCTTCCACAGAAGGTTCTTTTCGATCAAAGCACTTATTATTTAGAAAATTAAAGATGTCTAAGAAAATGATTCAATATGGGGTAGATAAACAAGATCGTGACTATAAATAGAGAGCATTGGTGTGGTCACCTCCAGTTCAGGATTTTGTGGATGGGGATAATAAGGTGACATGTTTTAGTGAGGCATTGTTGACTGCTCCTCACTGAGTTCTTTCTAGTCACTAGTAGGAAACATTCAAAAATCATTAAATGAGGTGCCATCATTGCCTTTTTTGCACATGAATATAGCAGACTACATTATAAAAACATAGAAAACTGTAGAGGATCTTCATATTCAGTTATCAAAGTTTGGGTATGTTACATGATCTGCTAGTTGCATTGAATCATTACTCTCCCTATAGCAAAACCACCAAACTATTATCCCTATAAACCCATTACTACCTGGTACCCTGTCAAACCTTTACAATTATTGTTCACTATTATTGCTACAATTAAATATGCCCCATATGCTCCCTTGTTGATGTGATTTATATACATATGAGCTGCACCAATTTTTTTATGAATGCTTCAAAAAAACATCTTTCATCTCTTGTAAAAAAATCTATCAATTTTTAGTTGTGTATGCTTTTGTTTGCAATTTCTCTAATAAGAGCATTCTTATTCTAGTCCCTTTTCATCTAGAGTCCTTGTTTATCCCCTATTTATAAATGTAGACATAAGTGAGGCCCTTTTGACCATTCACATAACACATGATGTTAATTTTGTAACATTGTTTTGTAATCACTACAACAAAACAGAAAATTAGCACCATATTTAGCACCATATTTTAGTGCATTTTTTCTCAATTGGGATGAGCAGCCTGGTGCTAAATCTGGCTCTATTGTATAATTTTTAAATCTTCCTTTTTTGCATCATATTTTGCATCTTTCTTACACCAAATTTTGCATCATTTTTTGCATCATATTTTGCACCAAGATTTGCATTTGGTTTTACAACAGGTTTCGCTTCTAGTTTTATGCCTTTTTTTGCATCTATTTCTGCTTCCTATTTTGTGCCATTATTTTGCTTCTAGTTTTGTGTCGTAATTTTCATCGAGTTTTACACCATATTTTGCATCTATTTTAGTGCATTTTTTTGCATCTACTTTGTGCCAGTTTTTGCATCTAGTCTTATGAATTTTTTCGCTTCTAATTTTGTACCTAGTTTTATATATATTTTTGCACCAGTTTTTCTGCCTTCTTTTGCACCATTTTTTTGCATCCAATTTTGCATCAAATTTTACACCATATTTTGAATCTGATTTAACGCCAAAATTTTCATCCATTTTTGTGGAATTTTTTGCATTCACTTTTACATTTGATTTGTCTCCCCTTTTTCATCTTATTTTACACTATATTTTGCATCATTTTTTGCATCCAATTTAACATCATTTTTAACACCATTTCTTGCATCCAATTTTGCATCCTTTTAAGCATCCAAATTCGCATCTAAATTTGCATCCTATGTTGAGCCATGTGCTCCGTCCACCTTTGTATCCCATTTTGTGTCTAATGTTACGTTCAATTTTGAGCCATTTTTTCGTCTACTTTTGCATTTGTTTTTGCACCAAGTTTTGCATCATTTTTTGCTCCTTAGTTTGCATCCAATGTTGCATCTCAATTTTCATCCAAACTTGTGCCATTTTTATGCCCATTTTTGCACCATGTTTTCTACTTTTGTGTCCAATTATGCACCTTTTTTAATGTCCAATTTCGCATCCTTTTTGGTGTCTAATTTTGCATCCTTTTTGGTATCCAAATTTGCAATTTTTTTTTTTTTTTGGCCACATTTTGTGTCCACATTTGCATCTCATTTTTCACCTAGGTTTGAGTTTGAATTTGCGTATAGTTATGCATCATTTTTGGCATCCAATATGGTATCCTTAGTTTCACCCTTTCTTAATCCCATTTTTCATCTTGTTTTGTGTCTTTTCTTACATCCTTTTTTGTGCCCAATTTTGCATCCTAATTTTACACCATTCATTGCATCCTCATTTTGGGGTCTATTTTTGCATCCTTGTTTGCGCCCGATTTGGTATCCTTTTGTATGCCCTATTTTGTTCCCTTATTTATGTCTAGTGTTGCACCCTTTCTTAATTCTACTTTAAAACCATTTTTGTGTCATTGTTTGCATCTTGTTTTGATGGCTAGTTTAACATCCAATTCTATTCCCAATTTTTCATCCATGGTTACATCCACTTTTTTCTTCTTGTTTAGAGTGTACTTTTCTCTACATTTATGACCACCTTTAAGGGTTCATTTTACTAATTTAAATTACATAGTGAAATACATTATAGTTTCTAAATATCATTTAAGAAAATATCACAATTCAAATTGATAACTTAATGTTTGTAAACAAATTTAAGGGTAATTGACAACATCCATAAAAAAATAGTAGTATCATCATATATAACAATTCTCCATCAAAAAATCATTAACAATTTTAAATATACATATATGACTACTAAATCAACACCTATTGCAGATATCATTATTCCAAGGTAAATTCATAACATTACATGCAAAGTTAGTAATATCATCATACATAATGATTCTCCATAAAAAAACATTGACAATTTTCAACACATATATTATTGACAAATCGCAACAAGAAATTCTAGTTTAATTTGCCCTTGAATTAAACATAGAATTAAAATCAAATTCTATTCTCATATAAACTTAATTAACTTAGGAATTTAGAGTTGGAAGTCTTTCTGTAGTCATGTATATGTTCTCCCTAAGTTTGAGGGGTCCAGAATGAGTTTAAATTGAGTTGGGAATTAGATAACTTAGTTTACTAAGTTAAGTTCAGTTAAATTAGTTCTAAATTGTTTTTGGAACTAATAGAGGACTAACAGCCAGTTGGTGCACTAATGCATCCACTAGTGCTACTCCAGTTAACTGAATATTCCCTCATGAGAAACTCATGCATGTCAGTTCATAGAAAGACCCAGCTGCGACTAGAGTGCAGGGACAATGTACTATCAATAGTATTGTTTACTAGAGTGTAAATATCATGCATGCATAAGAGATTGATCCTATTTTTGGATTGCACAGTTTTGGAAGCACGAATTCCCTTAAATACGAGCTATTCATCCTAGGAATTACACAAGATATTAGTGGCTTGGAGAGCTACATAATTGGCTAAGTGTTGGCCAAGAGCTAGATTGTGAGTTGAGAGAGTTGAGCATACTTGTGTGCAATTGTTCTAGTGAGAAAAAGATTTGCATCTTCACTCATATTTATGATTTAATGTAATATAGATAGCGGGGTTTTGAACAATGGCTTTCCATAGATACATCTTGTGTTATGTGCCATTGATTTATCTACTTCTTGTTCATATTGTTTTGATCGATCTATTGGCTTCTGCTGGTTGAAATTAGAAGTAGATTCTTGTCTTGTGCTTTATTAAATTTCAGGAGCTTGTGAATCTACAAGATTTTCTACATGGTATCATAGCTGAGAACAGTATAGTAGAGGTGATTTCAAATTTTTGAGTTTTGGGTTATAGGTGAAATTCGAATTTGTAATACATAGTTCAGGATCAGCAGCGGGCATTCTATGGTTTGTGGGTTGAGTATGCCTTGGAAGGCCGCTCAAATTTTATAGCCTGGAGGGACAAAATGGAGGCCGTGCTAGAGGATAATGGCTTGAAGGAATTTGTTGATCAAGAAATTCCTAAGCCAAAAACATCGGATGCAAAAAATTTGGCTGAGTGGAAGAAGTGTGTGGCGAAGGCGAGGTGGATAATCCTTAAGGGAGTTTAAGACCACATTTTCTTGAGTCTCCTTGGAAAGGAAACTCTGTATGCTATGTGGAAAACATTGACAGAATTGTATCAGAACAACAATGACCAAAGGAAATTGGCATTGAAGGACAAACTTTGAAAAATCATAATGGAGAAAGGTGAGACGATTCCAAAATACTTGAACAAGTAAACTCAATGTCGTGATGAAATTGGAAGTGTTGGAATCACGGTTTCCGACGATGATATGGTGATTCTTTCTCTTCTAGGACTCCCAAAGAGTTGGAATACTTATCAAGACTGTGTTAATGGTTAGGAGAAGCCACTGGGTTGGGAATGACTGTGGTCGGATTTGATGCAGGAGGAGCTTAGGAGGAAAACCAGGGATGGCTCTTCATCAAAGACTGATGATGTAGAGAACTATGCCTTAGCGATTAAGGCAAATAAGGGGAAAGGGAAAGATTCCCATTCCAAATCGGCTTCTTATCATGGAGGTAAGAAGAAAGACATGATGAAATTTAAGTGCTTTCATTGTCATGAGCTAGGCTATTTTGCTACAAATTGTCCACTCAAGAAGTCCAAGAAGAAGTCCTCAGGAGGAGTGGTGGGTAAGGCTTTTCCCTCTCATTTTGAATTGGACTTTTCCCTCCTTGCATGCATGGTGTCATCAATCATGGGAACTGTATGGTACTTAGACAATGGCACTTCATTCCACATGACTGGTGACAAAGAGTTATTGAATGACCTAGAGGAGAAAGATCTCCAGATGCATATTGGTATGGGTGATGGCGAGAAGTATAATGTTACTGGATTGGGCATGATTACTTTTTAGAGGTAGCATGGGGCTCCACTCACCTTGAAGAATGTTATGTATGTTCTTGGGCCGAAGAAGAAGTTGGTGTCCATTTCAATGCTTGAGGATATAGGCTATGATATGATCTTCTCAAAAGGAAAGGTGTTCCTTCGACACATAGCCATGGGTTAGGTAAAGAAGATAGGGATTCGGGTGAAGAATATCTATAAGTTGGAGGTAGAGGAGTGTGTTGACTTGAGTACAAAACTAGAAAGGCTGCAGAGCCAAGACATTAGCGAGTTGTGGCACAAGTGATTGGGCCGCTTGCATCATGGGGCTTTGAAGATATTGTAGTAAGTATCTACCAGTCTTCCCAAAGGTATGCTTGAGCAAGTTGATACATGCAAGGGGTGTACTTTGAGAAAACACACCAAGTATTCCTTTCATGATAGAGACAGTTGAGCAAAGGTTATTCTAGAGTGAGTCCATTAAGATGTGTGTGGACCATTCTCGACAACATCCAGGACCAAACATAGGTATTATGTTATATTTGTTGATGACTATTCTCGTAAATGTTGGATATTTTTCATGCATAAAAATGATCAAAATTTCACAAAGTTTTGTGAGTTTAAATCATTGATGGAGAAAGTGTCGGGAAAGAAGGTTAACTCTCTATGGAGTGATAATAGTGGTGAGTATACCTTAAACAAGTTTAAGAAATTATGTGTAGCGCAAGGGATTAAATGGGAGATAATGACACCCCATAACCTTTAGTAGAATGGGGTGGCCGAGAGGAGAATAGAAGCATAGTAGGGGCAGTGAGGGTGATGTTGCATGATTAGGGCCTACCACTACACTTGTGGGATGAGGCATGCAAAACAACGATTTATGTTCATAACCTTAAACTGCATTGGATACTTGAGATGAAGACACCATATGAGTCTTATTCCGGTAAGAGGCCAGACATTGGTCACTTCAGGATTTTTGGGTCATCAATATATTTCCAAGTGACCAAATATGCATGGAAGAAGCTTGAGCCTACAACAAAGTTGGGGATATTTGTGGGGTACACTGATACACCTCACAACTATCGGGTGTACTTGCTGACCATTAGGATGACAATGGTTTGCAGGGATGTCAGATTCGATGAGGAGAAGGCCATGCGAGTTTCCCTTGAGAGGGAGCTTGAGCTACATGTGGATGAGGATATTTTAGCTCCTAAGGTTGAGAAGCCTCTGATTGATGTGGAGCAGTCACACGTAGAGGATACGGGAGTGGAGAAATCCACTCAAATAGAGTCTTGGAGAGAACGAAGAAAGAAAAGTAGAGAGGTTGACATATTATTGGATGATGCACAACAGAATGTGGGAGCACCCACTTCTCAGCATAGGCAAAGGAGGTCACCTAAGAGGTACACTAGATACATGGCTCTTATGGGTGAATGTGTTATGACAGATCCATATTCATTTAAGGAAGCAATGCAGTAGCCTGCTTGGGTTGATGCCATGATGGAGAAGTATGACTCCATACTTCGTAATAGTGTTTGGGATTTGGTCCCGAGACCATAGGACAAGTCGGTGGAGAGCTCCCATTTGATTTAGTAGTGTGGAGAAGCATAGGGCTAGATTTGTGGCTCATGGATTTTCACAGGTAGAGGGCATTGACTATGATGAGACCTTTGCTCCTGTTGTAAGGTACTCGTTGATCATATCTATATTGGAACTATCAGTGCAGATGGGTTGGAAGATACATCAGATGGATGTAAAGACAACCTTCCTTAATGGAATGATTGAGGAAGAGGTGTACAAAGAGGAACCTGCAGGTTTTGAGACCTTTGACCATGAGTTGCATGTGTTCCGACTCAAGAGAGTATTGTATGGGCTAAAGCAAGCACCCTGTGTTTGGTACACCAGGATAGATATTACTTCATCGGGTTGGGCTTCACGAAGAGTGAAGCGGATGCAAACCTGTACCACATAGTGGTAGAAGGTAAAATTTTTATCATTGTACTTTATGTTGATGATCTCATACTGATAAGTGATGATTAGCTGATCAAGTCTTGCAAGGAGGACCTTGCAAGAGAGTTTGAGATAAAGGACATGGGGCTCGTGAATTACTTTCTTGGCATGGAGGTATGGTAGCGAGATGGGGAGTTGTTTGTGTCTCAGGGAAAGTGTGCCAATGAGATACTAAGGAGATTCTACATGGAGAATAACAAACCCATGGAAAATCCTCTAGCATGTAACTGGAGGAAGGAGGATGCTACTTCAGGGGAAGTAGTGGAAGCTACTGTTTACAGGCAACTTGTGGGTTCACTCATGTACCTGGTGAACACATGATCATATATGTGCTATGAAGTTAACCAGCTTAGTCAAGCGATGGTTAGGCCTACAAAGCTATATTGGAAGGCGACAAAGCATGTGTTGAGATACCTTAGGGGCACTTTAGTATGGATTATGGTACAAATAGACAAACAGAGTGAAGCTTCAAGGCTTCACCGATGTAGATTGGGTAGGGAGTCCATCCAACCTGAAAATCACATCATGAGGGATCTTTAGTATTGGGTTAGCGATTGTTTCTTGGTACATCATGAAACAAATATTAGTTGCACTTAGTTTAGTAGAGGCAGAGCAAATGGTTACAAGTCAAGTGGCATGTTAGGCCATCTAGATGAGGAAGATCCTGATTGGTTTGTTTGGTAAACAAATGGATCCAACTATGATTTACTGCAATAATCAGAGTTGTAACAAACTCTCTAAAAATGCAAATTTTCATGATCGGTCCAAGCATATTAATCTTTGATATCATCTTCTCAGAGATTGTGTATTGAGGTGGATTATGGTGTTAGAGTACATTCCCATGGAGGAGCAAGATGCTGACATTTTGAAAAAGGCATTTTCAAGATGTAAATTTGAGTTTCATAGAGACAAGATCTAGGTTGCTGATAATCCCCTTCTTGTTGAGTGGGATTGTTGAGAAATGGCAACAAGAAATTATAGTTTAATTTGTCCTTGAGTTAAACTGAGAATGAAAATCAATTTATATTCTCATAGCAACTTGTAAATAGTTAATTAAGTTTAATTAACTTAATTAACTTAGGAATTTCGAGTTGGAAGTATTTCTGTAGTCATGTATACGTTCTCCCTAAGTTTTAGGGTTCCAGGATGAGTTTAAATTGAGTTGGAAATTAGATCACCTAGTTTACTGAGTTAAGTTAAATTAAATTAGTTCTAAATTATTTTTGGAGATAATAGAGGAGTAATAGTCAGTTAAGGCACTAATGCATCCACTAGTGCTACTCCAGTTAACTGAATATTCCCTCATGAGAAACTCATGCATGTTAGTTCAGAGAAGAAATAGTTGAGACTAGAGTGTAGGGACAATGTACTATCAATGGTATTATTTACTGGAGTGTAAATATCATGCATGCATCAGAGATTGATCCTATGTTTGGATTGCACAATTTTAGAATCATGAATTTCCTATAAATACAGGGTTTTCATCCTAGAAATCACACAAGATATTAGTGGCTTGTAGAGATGCATAATTGGCTAAGTGTTGGCCAAGAGCTAGCTTGTGAGTTAAGAGAGTTGATCATAGTTGTGTGGAATTGCTCTAGTGAGAACAAGATTTGTATCTTCACTCATATTTATTATTTAACGCAATACAAATAATGGGTTTTTGAGAAGTGGCTTTCCCCATATATATCTTGTGTTATGTGCCATTGATTTATCTACTACTTGTTCATATTGTTTTCATCAATCTATTGGCTTCCGCTGTTTGAAAGTAGAAGTAGATTCTTGTCTCGTGCTTCAATAAATTGCATGAGCTTGTGAATCTATAAGATTTTCTACATATATAAAGTAATAAGATAATACTAATAATGTCCTCATTAGCTTTAACCAAATAAAATAAGATTCAAATGTGTGATTATCAGATCAAAATATTTCGTGAATATCATTATTCTGAGGTAAATTCACAACATCCATCCAGAGATAGTAATATCACCATACATAATAATTCTCCATCAAAATAATGTTGACAATTTTCAATATATACATAAAATAACAAAATAATAATGATAATATCATCGTCATATTTAATCAAATCAACTAAAATTCAATGTATGATTACCAAATCAAAATTTTTCATAGATATCATTATTCTAAAGTGAATTCACAACATCCATGAAAAATAGGAATCCCATCATACACAATGATTATTCATTAAAAAATGCAAACAATTTTTAACATATTCATAAGGTAACAAGATAGTACCGATAGTATCATCACCATTATTCCAATAAACTAAAATTCAAATGTATGATTACCATATTAAGACATTCCAACTAAATATAAAAAATAACACACGACTAGCTAGCACCATGAAAAGCATAGTCAATATCACCCTCAAGATCATTTCAATGATCATCATCCTGACCATCCTGATAATATCATCTACATCATCATCACCAATGCGATCACCATCGTCATCATCATCGTCTCTAATATTTGATGTAAGCTCAACATAGGCTATATCATCATCTTCGAGGTGATTACGTGTAGTGTTATGGAAAAAACATCAATATTACATGTTAGTACTAATTCCATAGCGCAATGCATATTTTTCTTACAATACTAACAATAAAATGAGGTAGGACATAATAAGATTTAATAGTACTAAAAAATAAAATGAAAATATGGTTTAAGATATATTGGAGATCCAACTAAGATTACACTTGTAATTCACATTAAGTAGTAGAAACATTTTTTAATGCATGTGAAGTAGGTACCCAATTGTTCTTCATATTCTATTGTGAATGTTTCTTATGATATCCATGAACAATTGGTAAATTAAGAGTTACTGGAAGCTTCATCTTAAATTACAATTGCAATTTGTATTAGAAATAAAAGAAATTTTAATTAAAAAAGAATGTCACATGAAAAACTAAAATGTTTTTAATGAAAAATAAGTCGCATACAATACACTACAAGAAAAAAGGAAACTGGTGAGGGTCAAAAAATATCACCATAAGCTCATTGGTGATGGTCAAAAGATTCTTTGTCAACAAAAACTTAACATCACCAAAGGCGGCATCGCCAAAAGTATAAGTGTTGTGGCGACATCCAAGGTTCATCACCAACAATGATTTTTAATGATGGACAATGACTGCCACCATTTCATGTGAGCAATGGTGATGAACCTTAGCCTCCGTCACCATTTAATATGAGCAATGGTGATGGAACTTAGCCTTCCTCACCAAAAATACATAGGATAGGCATGCTAAGAAGCAGCCTTCATTGTGACTTACCTACTCATTTCACATAAGAGTGTTGTTGAAACACCAAATTTCATTCCATGCAGGTGTACCATGGAAACACCAAATTTGGTGTTTATGTTAGGTTGTGCCAGAAATTCTAAGTTGTGACCAACCCTTAATTCCTATCCATTATTCTACCCACCATGTTTCCTATTTCTCCCTTGTGCATTACACCCTTGTTTCATGTGGGCATGTTGTGGAAACACCAAATTTTGTTCCTTGCAAGTGTGACATGAAAACACCAAATTTTGTTCCATTTAGGCTCTCCTCGGGAATATTGAATTTCATTTTTTATAGGCACACCCTGGAAACACCAAATCTCGTTCCATGCATGGGAGCATCAAAGTTTGTTCCATGCAAGTGTGCCTTGAAAACACCAAATTTTGTTATGTGCTAGAGTGCCCTGGAAACACCAAATTTGATTAAGTATGAGGGAACCCTTGCAAACATCAAATTCCATTCTATGTGAGCACATCTTACAAACACCAAATTTCATCTATGTGACCATGCCTTGTATACACTAAATTTTTTCCCATTTTCATGTGCCTCGAAAACACCAGATTTTGTTTTGTGTCTGTAGGGTTATAAAACTCTAAATTTTGTTCCATTTCTCAATCATGCACATGAGGGAATGCCAAAAATGCTAAGTTGTAACTAACCTTGTGCCTATTTTTCATTCAACATGCCTTTTTGTCTAGTACTTCCTTGTGTCTTACCTCATTGTTTTGTGGAGGCATGTCATGGAAAAAACATTTTTTTTCCATGTAGGTGCATCATTGAAACACCAAATTTGGTGATGATTCTTGCTCGTTCGCAAAAGGGCATGCCAAAAAAATTGAAGTTGTGTCTGGCCTTATTCCTATCCATTGTTTGGCCTGCCTTATTTCCCAACACTCGCATGTTCCTTACCTCCTCATTTTGTGCTAGCATGGCGTGGAGACACCAATTTTTTTTATGTGCAGGCATTCCTTGAAAACACCAAATTTTATTATGTGTGGGCATTCCCAACAAACTCCAAATTATGGTTTGTCGCCAGTCCACGCACATGAGCCTGTGCCAAAAATGTTAAGTTATGATTTTTTTGTGTCTATCTATTGTTTGGCCTGCTTTGTTTCCCACTTGTCATGACCCTAGAGGCTACACATAGTTACATGGAATATTTGGTGCTCTATGATCGTTGAATGTGTGGCACCGATGTGATTCCCAATTAATTAATACTAGAACATAGTTACTTCACCTAGACTACATCTCATAATACGATACTTGTTATTAACAATCTATATTTTTTATTTAGAGGAATATCATAATAAAACTATAGAACCAAGTAAAGTATTGCCACATTCATCATCTTATTTAATACTTCAACAATTAAACTAAACATAATTTTTTTGCATGAAACAACTCGCAACCTTATTTATTATTAAGCAAGTGTAAACACCAAAATTTATATCACAACACCTAAATTTGGTAGGACGTCCCTCTAGTGTGATTGCTACTCTTTATAATGTGCAAACACCATAATTTAATCCCTTTAGCATGACCCTCTCCCTTTAAAAAGTGAAAACACCAATATTTAGGTGAGTTCCTCTTTAGCATGACCCCCTCTATTTACAACATATAACAAGAGTTATCACTCTCCATGACCTTTGGTTCAACGTGCAATAATTCACTTATTTTTAAACAGGTCCCAACTGAACCGATCCTCCAAATCTCTATCTAGAGACAGACTGCATCTAGTGTCAAGTCCTCAACTTATCTAGGATGACTTAACTATACCAGTTACTAGGCAGTTACTATGTCAACTAGGGAAGTTACTATGTCAACCCAATTATCAAGGTTTGGTTATGAGAATGGGGTAAAATACTTGATTTTTTGTATGTATAAATTTACTTGCATATTCCGAGGAAATCATGACATGACTATAAATAAATTTGGAAATTGGGATTGATGCCTTTCGGTTTTCTTAAGACTTAGAAAAAATTGATTTCAAGTGCTCTAATCTAGGTTTTGATGGTTTATTGGTAGTCATACGTACTCCATTAGGATGTGTATATGAATTGTAACTGTGGTGAAAGTTAGCGATGAAAGGAAAATTGTTTCTCCAATGTGAAAGGCCACCTCTAGGGATTTGACCAAGTTTCCTAATTATATAAAACCCTAACCCTTATCATCACTATTTTTAATAACATATTAGCCTTATCTTTTGTGTATGACTCAACTATAAGATGTTGGAGTATTTTATACACCATAACAAGCAGGAACTAAATGTTAATGCCTCGAACCTGATCATTGGTAGCTTCATGGATCAGGAGAAACTTGTTGGCCCTAGTTTTTGTATGGACTACATATATGACATAGCCTAATGTTATATCTACACAAATGTATAAATGCTAATATAATGTTAAGAACAATTATATTACATGCCTCAAAGTTCCTTGGATTCATATTAAGATTCTTAGTTGATTTCTCTGTTGCTTCTATTCTCAATGCATTTCTGGGTTCAAATCCTTTTTGCATTATTCTTTAGCTAACATGTGAGGATGTTTTGTTTGTTAGCTAGGAATGCTAAGAAAAATTTCAGTAGTGGGAACAATTATATTTCCATTCTATCATTGCCAAATTGAGATGAAAATTGTTGTGCTATATGTTGGTACAACCAAGTTGGTGAGCCCTGGTATTGCACTAAGAGTGTTGCAACTTCTAGAGGCTCTTCAATCTTTACTTTATCAACTTGAGGTTTCGTAAAAACTTAGAGGTGACAATACTATATACACAGTAGATGCATCATTCTACTCATGCCACCCTCAACAGTGTCACTTGATCATTAGGGTTCCATACCATTCCCCTACTAAACTGAAAGGAGACTAAATACTGAAAGCAAAATGTAAAGGCTAGTCCTAGTGCAGAGAAAGTAAATGCTTTTGAACTCAAAAATGAATGTTGTCAACTTGTAAATGTTATGAAAGGACACAAAACCTATGCTAATTTGTAGAAAGGAAATTATGTTAACTTTCACTCATTCATCTAGCATTAAAGGTTGCTTGAAAACATAAGATTGTTCTACCATTTCATAATTCAAGAATGCATGTATTGACTATCTAATTCACACTTGCATAGTAAATAGAGTTCTAATTGCTAAATTTAGAAATGAAAGAACTAATGTTATTTGATCTTGCAGGAAAGGAAAAGGAGTGGAGGGATTGGTCTAGGTGGCACTTCTAGTCATGGTGTCCAATATGAGGGGTTCAAATACTCTTAAACTAATCAAGGCTATTATTTTAAGTCAAAACAAGGTAAAAAAAGATGGTTACAGGGTGCTACAAGATGTTGCTACAAGATTCCTATAACTGCTACAGGATGTCCTGAAATGTTATAGGATCTTAAACGAGAGGGTTTGGAGGGTTATAATGATGGGATGAAGTGTTGGAAGGCTATATGAAGATTGTGGGAAATTTAGGGAAGGTGATAAAAACCCCTAGCTAATCCCAACACTTCAAGAAGGCCATATTTGGGCTAAGATGGCTTCTCACAGTGACTGAAAACCAGAATCCTATAACATGAGGTGGAATGCATTAAAAGAGGATGGAGAAGACATAAATGGGGTTGGTGAAAGAATTCCTTTCTTGCAGATCCAACAACCTTTCAACAACACCTTCATCTGCTTCTTTTTGTATTGCAAATTATTACAAGAAAGGTGGAAAAGATGAGTTGAATTTGGGAAGAAAAAACCTATCAAACTAATGCTAAGCACTTGATAAATGAAATGAACTACCTTCTAAGTTACAACCATCATGAGAAACAAAATACTAAATGTAAATATTTCTAAGAAATCATAAACAACTATCTAACTAATTCCAAACTTGATCTATTCAATGTATAGGAAATCACATTCTGTTTTTGGGTTGTGATGGTGGGGTCCTCTAATAATTTTCCCATAAGGGAGATGAGATAGGGGTCATTGTGACATAATTTTTGATATATTTTTCTCTACTGAGCTGCAACAAATAGTTAACCTTCTAAGATAAAGGAAACATGCATGAGCAACAACTAATCATTATTCTAAACTAACATAAACTAGAATAAATTGCAACAACTACTCAATATTCTAGGCTAAGAATATAGATACATGAGAGGAACTTCTATTGCTAGGGTTGGGCCCTAACCCAAGAACTTCAACCCTCTGAGTCAACTCAGTGTTGGATCAAAACATAACTTCTCATTATCATTTAAAAAATGTCAAATACATAAAAAATAATAGTGAAATGTGCTTTAGCTCAATGGCCTCTTGGCTACAATAAAAATTTGAATCCTAATGAGTTCCTCAACAAGGTTATTTATACAAATGGGAGCTACCAATAAATACCTAGAAAGTAGGGGTATTTGCCTCCCTAACTCGAGAATAGGTGAATCTAGATCTTCCTTGACTTGCACTGGGTCGACTACCAATCAACTTGCCCTGCTTGACTACTAATAACATTGAGTTGATGAGAGATAGAGTGGGGATATTCGACTGATGGGAGAAGTTAAGGAGGTAGACAACATCATAGAATCTCTCTTATTGTCTATACTGTGTTCCTGTACTCAAATCAGCTCAAAATTGCTCCAATTCCTACATTTAATGCACATTAGGACACATGCCATAGCAACACATCTTTACTCCTCACACTAAGCATAATATAACAAAATTTGTAGATAAATATGAGAAAAATATAATTTAATAAGCTCGAGGGTGGCATTGTAACCCATATAATATACCTATGATGAGCCTCATCACAAGCCTTAGTACACAAGTTTCCTTTATGTTTCTCAACGTGTTCATACCTAGGTCCCATCCCATATGAAACGTCATGGGCCCACTCAATGATGCATGGTGTTCAACTGTAAAAAAAAAGGGGTTGGAATAAAATCAATTTTTGGTACGTTCAAACTTTAGATAATGAAATTCTCTATTAAGTAATTCTCAATTTTATGAGGGCTTAAGGATGATAAATATGGATGAAACAATGGAAGGAAATCACCCAAATCCTTAAATGTATATCTCATATCTCCTTGTCCTCTTGGAGGAATGTTATGTGATATTTTCGTTACCAAACTTTTTGTGATGATTATCTTAAAAAATAAACCTCAATAGTGTTTAACTATTTGTAATGCAATTGAAAAAATACAATTTTTTTGTATTATGACAAAATATTAGCAATTTCATTGGAGTTTTGATGGATGTTGACTAGAGAGATTTTATCCAATTGGAAAAATATTGAATTTGTCAAACGTCGGTATTCTGATAAATAGATAATTACCTAGTCAAATGTCGGCTATCTGACGAACATTAAATTGACATCATATATATTACGAATAAAATATGTCACAATATAACTACTACCATGTATCCAATATCTATGAATCCAATATTGCAAATTAGAAGCCTCTATTTCTCAGTTCTATTGCCAGCACAAGTAATTTATACTCCCCATGTCCATGGACTATTGGGAGTGACTTCAATATTATCAAGTCTTAGTGCGATCCCACTTCTTTCACCTCAGTGAGCATCACCTGATGCGATGAGTGCTAAATGAACTATTTAAAAATCATGAGAAATTAGTTAGTTACGACTACCTCTCATGGAAATGGTCATAGATGAATGACTTACTTAACGCAGTTGAATCCCAAAATGATATCTAATATAATGCACTGTGAAAACCCCTTGATACTTAAATATTATCAAGTATCTCAAGGAAAAGAAAGGATGAATCAAAATGTTTACCAAGATATTTTGTAAGCTATACCATCAAATCCCTAGATTAGTCTCCATTAAAGTGATCAAGCAATGAGTCTCCAACCTACATTTCACTGGTTGGTTTCAATCCCACTTCTTCACCCTTGTGAGCATCACCCGATGCGATGAGTGCTAAGTGAGTTATTAAAAAATAATGAGAAATTAGTCAGTTACGATTACCTTTCATGGAAATGGTCATAGATGAATGACTTACTTAATGCAGTTGAATCCCAAAATGATATCTAATATAACGCACTGTGAAAATCCGTTGATACTTAAATATTATCAAGTTTCTCGAGGAAAAGAAAGGATGAATCACAATGTTTACCAAGATATTTTGTAAGCTATACCATCAGATCCCTAAATTAGTCTCCATTAAAGTGATCAAGCAATGAGTCTCCAACCTACACATGTGGATAAAATGAGATGTAATACATGCGTGTGTGGTGCCTAACTTAATACATTGTTCTAATAACTCCACAAACTTAAGTATTTCACTCCATTACATAAATTGACCGTAGTGTGACATAAGTAAACCAATCATATACACAAAACCCTTAAGCAACAAGCATTCCCTAGATCCTCAATTAGGTGCTTAAATGATGAAGTGAAAATGCAAGGGGAAAAGAGAACTTCATGATTTAAGCATCACAAACATGTGATAAAGTGTGACTAGGAGTGTATATATTCATATGTTTGCCAACGAGGGAACGAATACATGAGTTACCATTCATTGGGCCTTATTTTCCTTTCTTTTGTTTTTTCTTATATATAGGGCTTAGAGAATGAGGATTTCATAAGTTTGGCACAATTCATAGATATAAAATTTACATGAATTTTCACTTCAACCTTAGATATTAGACTTAGATACATCATTCTAGTGTATCTTTAATGATTTTGGCTTTCATGTTTTTCTTTTATTTCATAAAAAAATTACTACAAATCTATGAATTCTTAATCATAAAGGTGTCATGTGATGAAAAAAATTAATGATGTTATTCTCTATGAAAAGGATGGGTATTCTTGATAAAATCTTATGCTTGTGGATGTCCCCTACCTGGTTGAGAGGGAGTGAGGGTGGAAACCATATTCTCCATATGTCATGTACTATATCCAGGACTAATAGTTGTAAGCCTAGTAAATACATTAGTAGGGAGAATGGTGGATTGGATAAACATTTGGGACCCTTATTCTTTGAGAATTTCTACTTTGAGCAAGACTAACCACCATAAGTCAAGTACATTAATCCAAGATAAGAATAGTCATGAGGATCGGCATTTCCTGGTGTCAAGTACTATGACTATGGATTAGGAAATGGTCATGTGAGGACATACCTAGTGAACATCCTGGTGGGGTAAGTTCCTAGAGAGGAAATGGTGTCCAAATTTATTCCTCCCAACATTGTGCTTTGATCTAATGGAGAGATAGAACTTGTTAGTCAAAGCCTTGCTATTTTGACAATGTTTTTTATGATGATGTAAATAATAATTTATGCTTATCAATGAAGATCCTTTATTATATGAATATTTAAACTTGAGAGTACTTTGTTGTGTCATTATGAATACCTCCCTAGTTTAGAGGGAGTGTTGAAAAATCTAACTAGTGTCGGTCTTCATAATGCAATAAAAATAATTTTTAATCATTGATATTTATTGTTATATTCATTATTATTATTATTTCATTTTGGTCAAAGCATGTTCTCCATGCTTATAGATTAAAAAATAAATTACTTTGAGTCAATAAAAAATTATTTGAGTCAACTCTCATTTGCACTTTTGAAAGAAAAAGAAAAGGAATTTTTATTTTGAGTCAAAGAATCAATACAAGACCAATTCGGCCCTCCTTGAACAAGTTGGGCTCAAAGGACACTATTTGACCCTCTTGTATATGTATATATATAAGTAAACTCAATCACTTGGAAGACCAATCACTTATCATCACAAAACATCATTTCATGAGCCAAACAAGAATACAAGATAATCGAAACAAAAGGAGAGATAAACTATGATTTTTTTCAGCTTGCTTCTACGCACATGTGTGAAGGTTCTGTTTCTTCTCTATGAAAATTATAGGTATTAACTTCAACCTTCATTACAAGTCCAAAAATTCTGTGATTTGACCATATTTTAGAGTGTTTCATGAGTGTTGACTTTTTTTTTACTTTGACCTGGTTGTAGGAGAGTTGGTGGAGGATTGACTTGGATATTTGTGGCAATATTGGTCTTTTTCTTGGGTCTCGTGTATCTCATTTTGATCTAATTCTATAAGAGAAGATTTTTTGGGTTTCCCCCCTTATGGGGCTTTTCCCTAGTTTGGAGCCTAATTCTTGGTGTTCTTTGTTTCCTTGTGATCTTTATGTTTTGCATTTTTGTGTAATTACTTGATGAAGAAGACAATCTAAGTAATAAGAATCTAAAAAGAGTTCACAAGTAATTATGAAGTTAAGATAAATAAATCATTTTCTTCTAACACTTGGTTTCTCATCATGAAGTATGGTAACAGGTCCTATTACATCCAAACTGCAATCTATTATGGGAAATCCTCAATAATCTCTCTAAAGAAAGATGTCCCATTGACGGGGTCGAGAAGAGGTATGAGGCATCACCAATTTTATAGTTGAAGAAGTTTGAATTTTGGTTTGTCAATTTTGGCCCTTTGTAGGAAAGAAAACGTGCAAGGAGGTGATCCCCTCGAAAGAGTGCAAAAGGGGGAGGCCACATAAGGCCTTATATAAAGATCTAAATCTAAGGACCTCCCTCATAAATAAAGTTATACATGTATTGAAAGAGAGTAAAAAATGATCCATCCAAATGTTGATAAAGACAATAAAAAATCCCTTGAATCTCATAATAAATGGGGCATCTACATGTGAGGTGACCATGTAACTCTATCTCATGCATATGGAAAAGCTAATAGATATTATTGAGAAGAGGAAAATATCCCAAGAGAGATAGAAAGTGTAAAAGACTGATAATAATACGTATGCAGAAGATGATCTTGAAACTAGTAAGTTCATGAATCCATTACTGTAAGGTCATTGGCATCATCATAATCATTGTCATCATCTTCATTATCATCATGATCACCACCACCATCATCATCATCATTATTGTCATCATTGCATTATCATCATAATCACCATTCATGCCATCATCTTAATCTTCATCATCATTATCATCATGATTATGGACATTGTCGTCAATTGTTCATAATTATAGGTGTCATAAGAAATATCATCAACTCAAAACATGTTATGAGTTCTATAAAAGGGTTGTTAGGACACATGATATATGCAAGGGAAATAACAACTTTATTTTTTAGAGATGATCGATGATCATCATCATTACTACCATTACCATCATCATTATCATTTTCATCATCCCCATCATCATCATTAATGTTATTTCTATCATCATTATTATCATCGTCATCATGGATATCATCATCATTGGCATCGTAATCATCATTCATGTCATTATTGTTGATGATGATGACCTAGATGACAATAATGATTATGATGATCAGATGATGATGACTTGGATGACTACACCAAAGATAATGATTATGATTATGTCAATGAAAACATTTAAAAATTGAGAAGATTGGCCAAGGCCATTAGCATCGTCATCATCACAATCATTGTCATCATCATCATCATTGTCATTGTAACCACCATCGTATTTATCATCATTGTCATTATAATCATAATCACAATTCATGTCATCGCCATCATCTTCATTATCATCATCCTCACAATTATTGACATTGTCATCAGTTGTTCATAACTATCAATGTCATAAGAAATATCATTAATGCAGAAAATATGGTGAGTGTTGGAAAAGGGATGCAAAAGTGAATAAAAATAATGGGGGCAACAGTAGATGTAAAACTGGATTAAAAGTGGATGCAACATAAGTAGATACAAAACACGACAAAAAAATTGACACAAAAGTGGATGCAAAAGTAGATGCAATAGTTAATGAAATTGGACACAAAATAGGATGCAAACGTGGATGGAAAATTGGAAGCAAAGATGGGTGCAATAGTAGGCATAAAACTTAGCATGAATTGTGGTGAAACTAATGCAGATGAAACATGGACGCAAAAAAGGACACAAAATTGGATGCAAAAATGAGGTAAACTTGGATGCAAAAACAGATGTAAACATGGACCTGTTGAAGCCCCGAAAATCGGGTCGACAACAAGGGGGATACTCACCCAGTCTGGAACTTGGTTGACAGATCCTTATCCGTTTGGTATAGTGAGTCCGACTGGGGATAATGGGACCAGTTTCCCAATCTAAAGGTGTGTGTATGTAGAGTTGGATGTTGCTGATCTAAAGTTCATATCTGAGCTACTTTAGTCTAACTCTATTCTATTGTAATCTAATGAAAACAGGACATCTAATCTATGCTAACCCGGGATGTAATTCTTCTATTATGCGATCTAAAGAGATTCAAATAATAACTGGTAATAAAGATTATTCAACAATTATAAGAATAGAAATCAGTTAAGATGAACCAAATTGCATAGAAAGTTGAGCAAAACAGTTGTGAACAGCATATTGCATAATAAGTTATTCACACATTAAACATAAATAAATGGCTCCACCATACAAAAGTGCCAAATGGTAACACCAACATTCATGTAATAACATATAAACAACTAAAAACTGTATATTGCTTTAAGAGTATAAGCAGAAATGATCAAGAGATAAAAGTACCATTTATGATTGGTCCTACTCATAAGCTTCAAGCAACAATGATTTATCTTTCCTTGTTCTAATATCTACTAAGAGTACAAAAGTGCAACATCAGTAGCAGATATCAAATGCAAACATCAAAGTAAATCTCGATCCTTCGCATTCATCAAAACCTCCTCTGAGGTGCAAAAGTGCATGTTCTGAGGATAAGTTTTTGACAAATTTCTGGACCCTTCTCTAAATGCATGAGAAGGGTTTAAATACTACTAACTAAATCTAATAATAGTTTATTTACAAAAAATTAGGATGCGGTTTTCAAATGACCGCCCTTTTTCTAATCTAATCTTTAAGCAAAAATAAGGTTCCAACTTAAGCTATTTCTGTCTCAGGTCTTTAAAGATGCATGTATTCAACATTTGTTTAAGGAGAGTCGGTTGGCTAACTTCTACTTTGAGCTGTGCTGAGAAAACGGATTCAATGAGTGTTGGCACCATATTTTCAGCCGCATTTATGATACACTTCACGGTCATCCACTGACTATGCGGTTTTACCAAATATGTCCAGTAACATTCCCAATTTAATCCTTTTAGTACTTGGATTTCCTTTTCCTTTTCCCATGCTTTCTGCTTCCAACCCTCCTCTAATTTTGATTTGTTTGGTAAATATCCCGAAATAGTTTCTGCGATTAGATTAGATCTGTGCAAATTCTCATTTACACAGTCGATGAGAATACTCACTGTCGTAGCTGCTATACCTGCCGCCTTTCTGCTTCTTTGATTTGATCATCCCACTTGCTAAAGAGCAACTCTTTATGATTCTCGTTTATCCTGGGTGCACCTGCCTCTTTTCCTTCATCTTCATCTTGCCAAGTCAGATAATTAGTCACATGTTTGTCAATTAGATCATAGTCGCTTCATAATTCGACCACTTGATTAGTGATCTTATGACTCATTTCGCAGTAGTAACTCCATTGTGATATCTTTTGCCCCAACACTTCTTGTTGCTGCAGTAGTTGTTCATTCAAGGCAATAGATTCTGAAATTAAATCCGTAAGCTTGGGCTCATCTTTATGTGTTTCTTGTAAATTTTGCAATTGTTTTCCTTTCTCGTCCAGAATTCTTTGATAACTTATTTGCATTTGCTATAACTCTCCCTGTAACTTTTCAAGCTGTTTGCGTGCCTCATTATTAGTATTGGCTTGTTGCAATTGTTGTTGTAGTAACTATATTTGATCTTTTTGTTCTTTCAACAATTGTTGTACTTCTGATGCTTTGTCAATAGTCGCAGAAGCATACGCTCCCGCGATCTGAGACAGTTTAGTGAGATTTTCAGTTGGATTGTTGTTGGGGTCTTTCCATAAGACGTCCAATTGCTCAGCATCTTGAGGCAACATATTTTCTAATTTCATTTTCTTTCTTTGTCTTCTCACTACTGCTTTATGTTGAGGACTATAAAAGATGTCCAGAGGAGGAATTTCTTCTATATTAAGCACAAGTTCAGAAGATGGAGTGATAGGAGCATGTTCTTTTTTTGAGACATTACCAACTATGGTTGAGATTACTCCTTCTGCATTCTAAGTATTGCTCCTAGGTGTTTTTGGGATCTGTCCTTCAATATTGATTAGTTCATTGAGGGTTTCCCATTCCTTATCTAGCTCAGTTATGATAGGTGCTGGTTTGATGATGAGAGAGGGAGGATCTTTCTGCGGGCAGGTAGTAACTTGCTGTTGCGGATTTTTCATTGACTGAGCTGTGTCTTTAGTTGCCTCTTCGTTCTTATTTTGGTCGTTCCCGGATCTTTTAGATTGTTTAGATGTTTCTTGTGCGGACTTAGACTTAGATCTGGAACTGCTTTAATTCCCACTGAGGTTGATGCTTGGAGTTGGCTCTCTGGTAGGTAATCGCAACTTTTCTAAAGGGATAGTAGCCAATCTTTTTTCCCTGTATATCGTGAACTTTTGAAAGTCTTCCGGAAATAATTGCGATTGGGCTTCCCGCAAAATTTCTTGGAGTGAGCTTTTATTTTGGAAAAAATCATCAAATAAATCCTTTTTGCCGAAGAATACTTTTACCTTGACCGTAGTTGTGAAATTCTGAGCAATTTCATTTAGGTCAAATGGTCTTTTCGGGATTTTAAATAACTGCAGACATGTTATATTTTGTATTTCTGCGAATGCATGACCTACAGCAAACAATGAAAAGGCCCCACAAACCACGGGAAACTGTGGCCATATGGCCTTCCTCTTGTCCTTTAAATCCTTTGTTAGGCCGCCTTCTGAACAAGTTTGATATGCAATTTCTCGAGCCAGAAGTTTATCGGGGATATATAAGGGTAGAACATGAAGGGGGATAGTGCTTCCAAATACTCTAACATAGGTGAATAATTCCTCCTTGAACCATCTTGCTATGGGGATGATATCTATCTGTGCCTCAGGTGAGCACCTTGGGGGGTATTTATCATATATCATTCTATACAAGGGTAGGATAAGCCCGTGACAAATTTGGTAGAAATGTGGAACGAACTGGGAGTCCCATAATATCTTATGATAGACATGAATGGGTAATGGGTCCTGAGTTGTCCACTCCCAACCCAAAAAAGGAAATTTAGACACATAACAAATAGAATCCATAACATATGCGGATAGGAAAAAAAGGTGGATATATCCTTTGAGACATGGATCTTTTAGACCGGTAATTGAGAATAACCATAACTAGGTTATCAGAAAAGACCTTGGCCCAATCTATAATTACGGCATTTGTGGCAACATCTATTAGTGGTAACCATTCAGATGAAAACTTATTGATATCTGGCTTCCCAAACAATCTACAGAGCATGGCTACAGCAAAACAATATGGGGAGGTGAGGGAACTAGTGCTATACATACCGTTTTTGTCTTTCTTGAGAGGTTCATCTTTTCTGGACCAATTCTTGGTGGTCTCTGATAGGTCCGGGTTTTCTGCCACGAATTTCTCAATGAATTGCGTATTGTAAGTTGCCTGCGGCTCAGGAAGATGGTACATGAGCTTTAAATCTTGTGCAGCGAACGATCCGATGAGCCCTTGTCCTTGAATCTTGAACTTTTTGTCTTTCATTTCCGCATTATCAAGTATCCACTTGATCATGTCCGTATATGGGAGAATTTTGGGTCTTGCTGCTATCCTATGTAGGAATGAGCATGCTAATTCTTCTAGGGTGCTTCAGAAGACCCCTGTGAGTCTGAGCCAGCAATAACCTTCATTATTCTGGGGTTTTCTTCTTCAAGAAGTCGGTACATGCCTTCCCATGTTGATATCCCTGCGTCTCTGTTACACGTTGTGTCTGTATATAAAGGTGCCATTCCCTTCACTGCGGAGCTCTGAGCTTTATTTTTCTTTCCCATTTCTTCTTGTGTATTGTCTTGTATAGCCCTCCGCTCTTTGTTCCTACAGCTAACAAGAGAAATGGAAATGATTGATCAAGAAAGGTGATGGGAGAGTTTTAAATGCAGCAGATACATCAAATATGTCACCTTACATGAAGTAATTCTTTGAAAAGCACGCGTCCATATTTCATTAATAACTGACAACTAATCCCTTTATTAACATTTAAAGTGCATGATCTTGGTTCAGATTATAGTAAGTTGCTTTTCTTGAATAGCGTGCCCAAAAAGATTCGCGATGGAGCGATTCTACGATTTGCATTGCAGCATCACAGATCACGACATCGCAATCATCGCATATCGCGATATCGCAATGTCGCAGATCGTAGAAGTTTTATGTTTGCCAAATTTCGTTAGCCTATTCCCTGCGATATGCGATCTTGCGATCGGTGTTATCGCAGATCGGTAAATCTTGAAGTTTTTCTTATTAGCTCTTTCTTATTGCGATGTGATAGCCAAATGATGGGACTTTACTATCATTTTGCGATGCTGATTTCTTTTTTAGAGATTTTTCTTATCATAAACTTAGGTTTTTAAAGTATTCAAAAGATCTTGCTAAGCTTACGATGGTGACCTTATTTTGGAGAAAGGAAACTCTTGCTTTTCCTAAAATTTTAACTAAGGGTCCCAATTCATTTAGTGTTTTGGATAACACTAAAATGAAAAAAAGGGGGGGGGGGGGTTTTGCCGGCCACAACAGGACCAACATGGGTGCAACAATGGACACAAAATTAGATTAAAAAAGTGGACGCATCAGAAGTGGATGTGAAAGTAGATGCACAATGAGATGCAAAAAACATAAACAATATTTGATGCAAACGTGGACACAAAAGAGGATGAAAACGTCGATGCAAAAGTGGAAGAAAATGTGGGTTGCAACGGTAGGCACAAGGTATGAAAAAAAATGTGGCACAACAAAAGTGGATGTAACAACAGATAGAAAAAAAAATGCAAACTTAGATGCAAGAGAAGATGCAATAATGGATGTAAAAGTGGATGCTATAGGAGAAAAAAATTGGATGCAATGGATTTAGATGGAAAAGAAGATATAAGACGAGACGTAAAACCCAGTGCATAAACCAAACACAAAAGTGGATGCAAAAAGAGATGCAATATTTGATGCAAATATTGGATGCGAACATGGATGCAAATTTGGAAGAAAACGTGAGTACAACAATAAGTGAAAAACATGGCACAAATTGTGGCACAACAAAAGTGGATGTAATGATAGATGAAAAAAAAAATCAAATGAATATACAAACGAAGATGAAAAAAGGGATGTAAAAGTGGACGTAAACATGGGTGCAACAATGGATGCAGAAGGTGATGCAACGAAATTCGATGCAAAAGTATACACAAAATGAGACACAAAACTCGATGCAAATCCTGACGCAAAATTGGATACAAAAGGGATGAAAAAACAGATGTAAAAGTCAAAGAAAACCTATATGTATATGATGATGAAATTGTGGATGCAAAATTAGAATAAAAAATGGGTGCAAAAGGAGGTGCGAAACTAGGTGCAAATTATGACAAAAGAAAATTGGGTGCAATAGTGGACACAATAATAGATGCAAAAGAGGATGTAAATATGGATGAAAAACAAGATGCAAAAGTGGATGCAACAAAAGTAGATGCAAAACCAGATGCAACACTAGACACAAACCTCGATGAAAAACTTGGCACAAAGTGGATGCAAAAAATGATGCAAAAATGGATGCAAAAATGATTTAAAAAAGGATGCAAAAGAGGATGCAAGAGATGATGCAAAAATTGATGAAAGTGTAGGTGTGAAAAGTGGATGCAATAGAGGATGAAAAAGTAGGTGAAACAAAATTTGGTGCAAAACTTGATGCAAAACATGGTGCAAAGGATGGCACAAAACATGGCATAAAACCTGGTGTAAAACTTGATGTAAAACCTGGTGCAAAACCTATTACAATACTTGGTGCTAAACTTGGTGTAAGACTTGGTGCAAAACTCTGTGTAAATTTCACATCAATGTTTGCACCATATTTGATAAATGGACACAAATAACACAAAAATGGACTTTAGACACAAAAAAGGAAGAAAAAAGGGACTCCAATAAGAGGGTTTTTTTGTAGTGAATGCCCTAACTAATTTGCCCATTTGGAGCCTTCATTGTTTGGGCATTCCTGGTCCGTTGAGATCCCGCTAACATTATTTCATCCCAGCTCTTTGTACCAACATCACCAACTCCATATCAAAATATGTAGCCACTCTATTTAGTGCTTTTGTAGCTGAAATAGATATGTACAGTGATCCAGTAGATGAGATGGTTTTTCCCTCAAACTAAAAAGATCGTGCAGACTTTTTACACCTAAGATGTTCTACTTTTTTGTTACTTATGCAATAATCCAAACCCTTAATTCTTTTAATTGTACCTTGAAGACCAAATAGTCCTATCAAAATCCATAGAGTTTAACAAAGGCTTTGCATCGAAGTCTCATAGTTTGAGGTATTGCACAGACTGGATAGACTGAGCTTTCCTAGTCAATCATTTAGCATCCTTTTCATGAATTTCAAATGTTTCTAGATTGCTTCAAAAATGAATGCATGTCTTTGGACATGTAGCAAAAAAATAACTTCAACACTAATTGATTAAGTACAACTACAATGTCAAAACTTAATCGAATGCTACAAGTAAAAAAGGGGAATAAAGAAATGCAAATGCATCTATGTCCACCCATGATACACATTCAACTTAGACTTTATGTCGCCAACATTTATAATTAGTCACTAAATCAAGTTGTGGTAAACATGCCAAAACTTACTGGGGTTGTTTTTCAATGTGGAACATGGACTAAGGTGTATTTTTGCCTAGAATAGGCACGTTTTGGGCCTGGGAAATCACTTAAATGTTTCACTAAGAACCCTGAAAAAGCAGAGAGATAGAAAAAGGTAATTGTCCTCCCTATGGAATTTCGATTAGAATTTAATGATTAATCTTAAGTCTTCAGTAGACCACGACTTGTCATGGAGAAGGATACCATGGAGAAGAAAATGGATCTTGCCCCCATGAAAGTGAACCAAATTTTTTGACAATGATCCAACCTTTATTAAATAACTCCCTTAATATGTGGGCTTGTTTTGACAACAAATCGCCAATGAAAACTATTTTTTTAAGGAAAATAATTATAAAGAGCCAAAATCTCAACTGCCTAAAATGACACCCCAAAGCCCAATCATACTCTAAATTAAGAACAATTCCCCTATTTCATAATACAAAATATTGGGATTGTAGACCGATTCATCCATCACTTACAAATAACACACAAATTCAGAACACTAAAGATTTTGGATCAAGATCCATCATCTACAAACTGAAGTTCTAGTAAATCTAAATACTGGAGGTCTAGGATCCATCATCTGCAGATTGAAGTGCTTCAAAATTCAACTGACTTCAACCAACTCATGAAAAGCTCTTGAGAAATGTTATGAATTTTACAAAAGAATGTAGAAATAATATAACCCTTTCTCTATTTATAGAATGAGCATGTAATTTGGCAAACATCTACAATCCTTTGCATGGTTGTTGGGAGCTAAATAACATACAATTTCATTAAAGTGTGATCTAGTTTACTTTCATTGCAAATTATATCTTTCTCTCTTTAGATTGACACTTTCAAAATTCCAATTTCTAGAGTTCAAGACCCACGTGAAACACTTAGGAAAAATGGATTATGCAGTCCTAATACTAACGTGTATAAAGAACTCAATCTTCCTGGCAATTAACCATCAGAGCATTCTCACTACTGCTAGAAGTAGGCTTTAACCTATGTCTTAAAATTGAGCATGTTAAATATCATCAAAATTCTGTTGGACTATGACATATTGTAGAAATATAAAAAATTTCTGTAGAGAATCTACAATCGGTCTGCAAATTTGTCAAGGAACAAAATATCTACATTTTAAAAATATGACATATATACTATTTTTGAAATTATAAAACTATTTTTATATTTTTTTTCATTTTCAGTTTCCCCATCGTATCTAGATTCTGGATTTTCAAAAATATGGTAGATATGCATCCTAGTAAGTTCTAAAGTAAATGTTGTCACTCACCTTTTATTTATATTTTCCTTTCGTTAACTTTAACTTCAACATTATAAGTTGAAAGTTGGACCTATACAAGATGTTTGGAGATGGAGTCAAACCTATCAAACCTCACATGGAGAAGAAAAAAAATTTGTTTTTCAACTTTCCAGAACTCAACATTTTTTCTAGCATTTTAGCATATATTCAAAACAAGGCCATGTACCCCTTCATCCTACAACCCTTAAGATTGAGACCTATATGCTGCCCAATGATGAATGAACATGTTGACGATGATGGACCCCCCAACATTAAGGGGATCTCCCTAATATGAAGTCCCAACTAGACCTCACACCATTTGGAGTAGGAGTCCCAATAGTGGGTGGTAGTGTAATTCCTTAACCACAGAAGCACGCAGAGATAAGTATGATAACTTTAAGTGAGAGAAAGTGTGTGAACCTGTGAAGAGTCAAGTGCAATGCATGAAGGTTTCAATACACGAAGGGAAAAGGAAGTGTGCCCCTTGGAAGCCTGTAATAGTACACAGCTAGAAAGGAACACACGAGCAAAACGACATCACAAGCTAAAATGTAGAATAGTCCATAAGTTAAAGTGATGATTTAATCCAATAACATGCATTCAACATGATTCGTACAAATAAAATGAACTAGTTCATAAGCATGTCTGTAAGTTAAATAATATACATTGCCAATACAACAAGAATAGCCCTACTATATTAACAACATATGCATGAAAGTGTGTTGGCTCTGATTTTATTATTATAAGTGAAAGTTCCATCCCTACATACACCATTGACAACCACTAGCCCTAATAGTGGAACATTATATTCAAGATCACCTTCTCCTCCAAAGAATTATACTCACTCTATGCTATGGACAAGCCAAGACTCTTCAGAATACTCCCAAGCCTTTTCTAAGCCTCAGCTTAGCCAAAAGCTTGGCTCCCAAAAGCATTTTGTATGAGTTATGAGGTTCTATTTATAACAGAGGGTGGGGTGACCCTTAACATTCTCCTTTGTGACTCTTTGACTTCCCTCATGACTCTTGAACTTGTTTACAAGTAACTCATTACATAACATGATGACTTTTGACATTCCAATATTGACTCTAGGAATTTCACCTACAACATAATTACAAATGATATTACATTTTCCACATGTAGCCATATAAGACAAAATAGGGTAGAGACAACCTAACAAGACAGAACACTGTGTTTATGGAGTTTGGGGAAGTCCAACTCAGCAACCTCCACTTGTTGCTAATTGGTCACATATCGATGCCAGGCTTGGTATTGTGTGATGGTATCCCCAAATTGCTTAACGGTTCCTTTCTTGAAGCAGACTCTAGCCTCCATGGCATCTAGGTACATTGTCTTGATCTTGACAAGACCATTGATGTACTTCTTCATGTTGTGTGTGTTTAGCTCTAAATCTTCCTTGGTGGTTTCTTGTATTAGCTACTCCAAGTACTCATCGATCTCTTGTTGGACTTGGTTCTTGGGTTTAGCATCGGTGAGGGAATCGATTGATGGGATCTATTGTTTTCTCACTAGGACATCCAAACTACTATACAACCACACATATGAGGCCTGTGTGCTACCAATGAATGAAGTGAGTGACTTGTTTTTCTGAATCAACATTCAAACCTTTGCTTTATCCAGCTCTGCTTGTGGCCTCATCTTCTTCATTAATTCAATCGAGGCCCCCTTTTACTACATGTCCACTCTTGTACATGGGCAATGACAACATGTATGTTTTTGAGAGTTTGAACAAACTCTTTGCTCCATCGTTGTAGGCCATGTAAGAAGACAATTTCTTTATGGACAGTGACAAATACATCATAGAGCTTCCACATGGTATCTCTAAGTGCTTATACTTTAGCAAGTATCATTTTCCTCATCTTCCCCAATGTGGAAACTTCATTCTGTGATGTCACTCGGAGTTCTCCTACCTCTTTCCTCGCTTCCTACAAGTTCTTTGCCAGTTGTTCATTCTCGGTTGTCAGATACTAAAAAATTGATATTTTCGCTCCTGGATAGGCCAAGATGGCTTCAATAATGGAAGTTGGCTTCTTCCTAGTGTCCAACACTATCAACCTCTCTTTGATGAATGTAGGTGATGTGTGATCATCCGAAAAGTGCTTCCTCTGAGCTTGTACAATCCTTTTCTGAAACTCGTCGAATGACAGATTGTACACATCCATGACCGGATCATCATTAAGGAGAAAAACATCTCCTTGCTCGGTTGCTCAAGGTTGGTTTTGATACTGGAGGTGGTGGAGACTAATGGATGACCTATGATGCCCTTGGAATTAGGTCAGTGGCTTCATGTCATGACTCCTATTCCAACTCCATGTCAGTCACTTCAATCAGTTTCTTAATCTACTAAGAAATCTCCCGATCTTGCATCTGTTCAACTTCTTCCTCAACTGTTGGTTGTTCTGGATCATCAACCTGTATCAACGATGTTTCCTTTTTCATCATGCATTTCTTTTGTTATTCCACCTACTTCTTTTTCTCTTCTCTTTCTCTCCTCCTCAACTCCTTTTCTTCCTTTAGTTTATTCTCTATCTCCTGTAGCTTTAGTTCTGCCTCCTACAATCTCTTTTTCTCTCTCTTCCTCTCCTCTTCTCTCTTCATTCATTTTTCCCTCTTTTCTTCTACTGCTAAAGTTTCTTCTGCGATAATAGGATCTGCCATCATTTTGCGTCTTTTCTCTCCCTCTAGATCATCAACAATCTTCCTCTTTCCCTTATATTGCACTGGATTTCTACCTTCTACTTCTGGAGCTGCTGCTATCCGTAGAGTAACCTTCCAAGTTCTTGCTATACTAACAAGTTCATTGAGTCTCGAGGCATTGTAGCAGTACCTCCAAGGATCCTACTCTAGCCAATGACATGTCCTGTTTATCCATGAAAAGTAAACTATTCTACAATGGTCCTTGCAAATACCTTGGGGATCATACGAATTAAATTCCTTGGTTCCGAACTCAAATTTCTGTTAGGATATTCCGACACATAGGAAATAGTTCAGTATAACTTGGTCTAGTGTAGAGTTAGGTAAAGTGTGTTTCTTTACTATGTAATTTTGTAACTTACAATCCGATGGTCACAATATGTTCTAGACATGGAGTGATCTGATGGTTCATTCTCTCCTCGGTATTACTGACACTTGATCCATGGATTAACACCCGATTGGTCCAGAATCTTTATCTAAAGAGCATGGAGGGTCATTTGTAAGGTGACCGTTCATGAGAGAACCTTATGTAAATTTTCTTTCTTTTATTACTAAATTTTCTGAAGTGGTTGCATTAGCTCAAGTTGTGGATTGTTTCCCTCTTTGAGGGTTTTAACCACGTCAATAATATTGGTGTATTGATCCATGATTTATTTGTGAGCAGTATCCTTTGGTGTTCTATCTGAGTAACTTACCATGTAAATTCCTACATGGTATTAGAGCTATATGATGGTTTCATCCATTGGTGATCCAAATCGGAAGCCGGTACAACTGCATCCGACTGTTGTTTCCTAGATCTACTATTTTTGACCGCTTTCGAGCCAATAGAACTACTCTATTGTGTTAGGAGCATCTGTTTCAGTGAGGAACCCCTTTTGTTTCATGTTAAAAGGTTTATGGTAGACCTAGCTACGTCATTTTTAAGATCTGGAGGTATACAGTCTTTATCTCTTTGTTTATTTTGGTTTATTTTTCTCTCTATTTTTTATTACTGGATCTATACCTTTCATTCTACGTATGCTCTTTGCCCCGCGACTCCATGTGATCTAGGCAAATAAAAAAAAAGGAATGATTTTTCTCATGCGTATGCTCTTTTCCGTTGCGCTTTGGTGTGATTTCGGAAAATTATAAACATTGAGGAAAATATTTAGATTCTGGCGAAAGCTATCTTCAAGCCACATGGTTTGGTTTTTTTTGTATGTCTGTGTTGGGTTGTATGGTTTTTTTTTTTGTAGTGAAAAACATATTTTTCAAGTAAGCACACACCCCAAAGCTTTAGTAACTAAATATAAAAATAAAAACCCTTCCTCTTTTCAAAAAATTACTAACCTTTTAAACTAGCTCACTTGGTCCAAAGTTACTTTATGAGAATAGAGGTCTTGAGTTTAAGTCTTTCTTTTTGTTGAGTTACTTTTTCAAAAAGCACATGTAACTTATGTTTTAAAGTTAGTTTATGTAAACGAGTTCTCACCCATTATAACAAGTGAGTCACTTATAATTCTAAAGTATCTTTATCTTTTATTTAAGTTACAATTTAGTGGTTAGCTCATAAAGTACCATTATAAAAGTGACTTTCGCTTCTTTATAAAAGTCGGTCACATATTTTTTTTTTTAAAGTGAGCTAATTAGATTAAGTTTGAAGGGGGGGGGGGGGGGGAGGGGAATTTTTTTTTAAATCTAACATTATGATTCACTTCCGCACATTCACGCACTTCATCGGCATCTTCAACAACTTTTCTTCAAAAAGCCATAACTTCTTCATTTGGAAGTCGTTTTTTTTAATCGGCCTACTTTTTCAAGATATTTCCATTGGAACACTTAGTTTTAACATCTATAGCTTCAGTTTATGTTAAAATGGAAATTCCATGCCAAGTTATTCTTGACAACACTAACTACTTCCAATGGTGGTCCTACATTGTGGATTTACTTAGAAGTAAAGGTCTTTACAGAATAGCCTTGGGCTAAGAAACTAAACCTAAAGATGAAGATAAGGCAGCCAAATGGGAAAATAGGAAAGATCAAGCACATGGGTTGATAGGGATGTCTATTTCACTAGACCTTAGATTCCATATAGTATAACTTGATACCCCTAATGAAGCAATGAAACAACTCACTAAAGTTTTTGGAGTTAAAAATGAAATTAGAGCCCATCAACTAGAAAATGAGTTGCTTACGTTGGACCCAAATAATTTTTATTCCATTGAATATTTTTTTTCCAAGTTCAAGACCCTTAGAATTCTCTTGGAAGGTTTTAAGGTTAAGAAAGAAGATGGTAATCTTATCTATTCCATTCTTACTAAGTTGGGACCAACCTACTCTATGTTTGTTTTCACTTCCATTCTACTAGAGAAACCTTTATTTCTCAAGGGCAAGACTACAAGTCCCCCTCTTTTGATGCTTTTTGTGATTCTTTAATAAGAGAACAAGAAAAACTCTTACATCTTGGTCTTATTAATCTTGGAAACTCTTCTAAGAAAGCCTAATCCACCCAACAACAACCAAATTCAAAGAATCCTAAGAAGCAGTATCCTAAAAAGAATGGTCCTAAACCAAACAAGGGTCCTAAGCAATTTCAGTCTCAAAATGAAAAACAAATTCAACAAAATGATAATGCAAATAAAAAAAGGGAAGAAGATTGATAGACATTACAACTTTTGTAATCGAGATGGCCACTTAGAATCCAAATGCTTTAAGAAGATGGAAGCCTTGGAAGTAGAAATGAAGAAGCATAACATCCATTTGGAGCACTCTTCAACTTCAACTTCAACTTCATCTTAAAGAATTGCACTTTCTGCATGTGGTTGTCAAGCATCTTGGTCTGGTTATGCACTAAATGTATCTTCTTCTTCTCATTCTCATGAGTGGCTCATTGATTCTCGAGCTTCTTATCACATGGCCAAAAACAAGGCCATGTTTTCTTCTTTAAATGATTGTAACAACAAAAATATTTATGTTGGTGATGATAGATCTCTAAGGGTTGTAGAGACTGGAACTATTCATCTAGAAAATGTTCAATTTAATGATGTATTATGTGTTCCAACCTTATCCTGCAACCTTCTATGTGTATATCAGATAACTCATTCAGGTGAAAGTAAAATCGTTGAATTCTCACCTCATGATGTTGTAATTAAGGACCTAAGAGATCCTAGATAGATTTTAGCTACTGACATTGTTGATTATTCTACAAGGTTGTATAAGTTTAAGAACTTTGGGTCATCAACTCTTCCCTCAGTATTTGTTGTTCATAATGATGAAGTGAGCAAACTTTGGCATGAGCGATTTGGTCACTTAAACTATCGCTCCCTTCAAAATCTATGTAAAGAAAATATGGTGATAAATCTTCCTATGGTGTCTTACAGAGATGGTGTTTGTTCCGGATGTGTACTCGGAAAACATCATAGAGATAGTTTTGAAAAGTGTGCCTCCTGGAATGCCTCAGCCCCTTTACATCTTGTGCATAATGATTTATGTGGTCCACTTCTAGTTGTTTCATTCTTTGGCTACAAGTATTAACTTTCATTGATGATTTTTCCAGACGCACTTGGGTATACTTCTTAGAACTCAAGAGTGAAGTATTTAACATGTTCTTGGCCTTTGTTGAGAAACAATCTGGACATCAAATTCTTAAGCTAAGATATGATAATGGTGAAGAATATGTTAACAACAAATTCATCAACTTTTTCACTTAGCATGGAATTCAAATGCAACATGCTGTTCCATATACTCCACAAAAAAAATGGTGTAGCTGAAAGGAAGAATCACACCTTAAAGGAAATGACTAATTGTATGCTTCAATGTAAAGGACTTAGTCTTAATTTTTGGTCAGAAGCAATTAACTGTTCAAATTACATATTAAATCACACTCCTACTAAGGTTTTAAAGAATAGCACTCCAGAAGAAGCATGGAGCTCAATTAAACCAGATGTAAGTCACTTTCGCATTTTTGGAAGTGAACCATGGGTCCATATTCCAGATGAGAAACATAAAGCTTTAGAACCTAAGAGTGAAAAATGTATTTTTGTTGAATATTCTGAAGATGTCAAAGGATATAGACTTCTTTCACCTAATTCCAAAAATATTATCATTAGAAGAGATGTAAAGTTTGCTTAAAATATATTGGCCTACGAGCCTAGTTCAACGAATGTGCCACCTCTCTCTATCCCTTCTACTTTTGAAAATATTTCTTCTTCAGATGATGAAAGTGAGGATGAAATTCCTTCCCTAGCTTCTCAGGATCCTACTTCAGCTCCTCAGCTTCCAAAATGGGTTCATGCTACTTAGAATGCAGCAGGTGCTCTTGTAGGAGATCCTACAGATCAATGACGTAAACGTTCTCAGTTCGATAGAGCCTCTTCTTTACTAGCTCAAGCTTCAGCGAATTATGATTTTGACACCTTTGCAGAAGCTTCAGGCCATCCATGTTTGGATGTAGCTATCAATGAAGAATATCGTTCATTATTGGAAAATGATACATGGGATCTTGTTCCTCTTCCAAAGGGACGAAAACTTGTTAGATGCAAATGGGTTTATAGAAACAAGTTTGGACCAGATGGGAAAGTTGATAAACATAAATATTGTCTTGTTGCTAAGGTTTTTTCACAAGTTGAAGGCATTGAATATACTGATACCTTCTCCCCTGTTTCCAAAATGAACTCTATCCGCCTTGTTCTTTCCCTTGCTGCCTCTCTCAAATGGGAAGTCCATCAGATGGATGTTAAATCTACCTTCTTGCATGGGGACTTGCATGAAGGAATCTATATGGAACAAAATCTTGGATTTATACAAATATACTCCAACCTTGTATGTCAGCTTAAGAAATCCCTTTATGGTCTCAAGCAAGCCCCTTGGGCTTGGTATGCCAAAATGGATAGCTTTCTTTTAGATACTGGATTTTCTAGGTGTCATTTTGACAATATTGTCAACACCAAGAAAGTAGGTAAGTCTCTTATCATTCTTTTTCTTTATGTTGATGATATTATCCTTACTGTTAGTGATCCCAACCTTATAAACCATGTGAATTCTAGCCTTAAAAAGTAGTTTGAAATGACAGACTTAGGACACTTGCATTATTTTCTTGGTCTTCAAGTCTTGCAATCCAAGGAAGGTATTTCTCTTTCCTAGTCTAAGTATGCATGTGATACTCTATGCCACTTTCACATGGAAGATTGTAAGCTAGTCCCTTCTCCCTTTTAGTCTAGAGCCAAATTTTCAATCACTTGTACTTCCCCTGAGGTTGATGCTACCTTATACCATCAACTTGTAGGAAAAATTTTGTATCTTCCATAGTCATCCTGACCTTTCCTTTGTTGTTAGCCTTATTGCTCGATTTATGCAAAACCCACATGAAAGTAATTGGAAAGAAGCTAAAAGAATACTTCATTATGTTCGAGGTACAGTTCAGTTTTGGATTCATTACAGTTCAAAAGCATGTCCTCTATTGGTTGGTTTCACTAATTCCGATTGGGCTGGTGACCCTAATGATCGGAAGTCTACTGTAGGTTATGTGTTCACTCTTGGTTCTGGACCTATTACATGGGCTTGTAAGAAAGAAAGTGCCATTTATCTTTCTTCTGCAGAAGTAGCGTATTGTGGCACCATAGAATCTAGTAAGGAAGCCCCATGGCTTCGTCAGATCTTGTTAGAGTTTGGCTTTCAGCAGCAGCATCCAACTACACTTTGGTGTGATAATCAAAGTGCCATTCAACTATGCAAAGATCCAGTCCAGCATTAGTGCAACAAACACATTGAACTACACATGCACTTCATCGGAAAGCTCATTCATGACCATGTTCTTGAAGTGAAATATTTTTCAACTGATGATCAAGTAGTAGACATCTTTACAAAGGCTCTCACAAAGGCCAAGTTTACTAAAATTCGATTTATGGTTGGAGTTCAGGAAGTTCTCATGAAGGGCGGATAGGATCTAATGTCTCCTTCCTTCTTCTATTGCGTCATATTTTTACATCCTTCAATCCTATCCCAAGTTTTTCTTAAGGGGGGGGATGTTAGGATATTCTGACACATAGGAAATAGTTAAGTATAACTTTGTCTAGTGTAGAGTTAGGTAAAGCTTGTTTCTTTACTATGTACTTTTGTAACTTACAATCTGAAGGTCACGATATGTTCTAGACATGGAGTGATCCAATGGTTCATTCTCTCCTCGGTATTACCGACACTTGATCCATGGCTTAACACCCGATTGGTCCATAATCTTTATTAAAGAGCATGGAGGGTAATTTGTAAGGTGACCATTCATGAGAGAAGCTTATGTAAATTTTCTTTCTTTTATTAATAAATTTCCTGAAGTGGCCACGTTGGCTCAAGTTGTGGAATGCCTCCCTCTTTGAGGGTTTTAACCATGTCAATAATACTGGTGTATTGATCCGTGATCTATTTGTGAACAGTGTCCTTTGGTGTTCTATATGAGGAACTTACCCTGTAAATTCCTACAATTTCACTACATCCTTAGCTTTGGAATTTGCATATTTCCATCTCTTAATATCGTATAATCCGATCCGAAAAGGAAGAGAGGGCCATGGAACTTTCTTCTTCCTATGCATTCCTGCTAACAACCCTATAGCGCGGTGGTATGAAACTTCTTGCATGATTAGTTTGTTAGTGGCATACCTTGGAAAGACATGAAAAGGATTCTCTCTGCTAAACAATCTCATGAATGTGCTACCTAATGAGGCATACCAATATGCAATGCTCATTATCTCCTCCATTTCTTCTTGGGACATGCAAGGTGGATCTTGCTCAAATATAAGCTTGTATAACAAGATGATAAATTAGTTAGTTATCCTTTCCATCACTCCTTGATAGCTACAATCAGAAGGAAATTTGCAATAGATGTTCATAGAAGTCTCTCCTAGTGTCCATGTCCAGCCCATGCGAGGGAACTACTATTGTGAACAGATTACATCCACTAAGTATGCAGACATGTAAAACCTTGTTTTCTCATTCTTGGGTGGATTATAAGCCTTAGCCACACGGGACTTCAACTATTGAGACAACATATCCGACTAGTTGAATGGCCTCCTATCACTTACAAACTAGTCTAGTAAGACTTCCCACCCTTTAGGGAAGGTCTCTGTGCTCTCTTGACCATATATTCTATAGACAAAGCTGATCAAGAACGGATAAGCCTTCCGAAGGGACTTTGTCTTCTAGACATGGGTGGGTGTCTGTTGAAACTTCGATGGCTGTTTCACCCAGCACTTGAAAATGTATCTTATATTCACATAGTTATGGGTGGCATAGAAGAGTGAGTCCATGCACTTCATTGGTTCAGAAAAAAAGGTACATCTGCTGAAATTATTTTGCCGTGAAGGTGACAAGCTTCTTCCCGTTGGCACTGCTCAATGTCATAGTTTGTTCATCCATATGTGAGACAATCCAGCCGATGGTATCCACAATGGGAAGACAGGATACCTACATGCACCCTTGTATAATTCTGACTTCCAGATGGTAAGATAGACCTGTCGATCCTCTAGATCTACCTCAAAGTCCTCTACAAAAGTATATTTGATCTGCTACCATGCCAGTGTTGTTCCCTTCTCAATAAACATACGAGTTTATGCATACATTCGTAAATCAACTGATGTCTACTCAACTATTTCGCCAATACTACTCTCAACAGTTTCGTTTGATGTTACTCTCTTGGATGCCATGTTAACTGTGACTACTGGAGAGATTTTCAACAATATTGTATCTATGGGATAGAGAGGACACACATGCAAAGAAAATGTTAGTTCAAAACCAAAACAAATTCAAGGCAAGTTCAAACAGCAAGTTGAGAACTAGATGTGAGGGATTTCATAGTTTTATTGATAGGGGTGACTGGTTGACTATGGGAACTGCACACTGTGCAGCACCAGCAGTTAGTGTGGAACCTCGATGATTGAAACTACACAATGCATAGTTCAACCTGGGCCAAGGCTAGTAGAGACTGCGAACTGTGCAGTCTTAGTGGCCAAGATGAGATGCTGGCCCATGGAACTACACAGTGCATAGTTTGAGCTAGCCTAAGCCATGCTTTGTGTAATTCCAAAGGTCAAGCCAGAGGCTTGAGATTCTAGATTGTGCAATGCATGATTTGTAGAGTGAGATCTGGGAAAGGGGACTTAGATCTGGGCAAGGGGAGAGTGAAAAACAAGCATATATGAAATATGGAGTGAGGGTGAGTGCATATCTAACTAATTCTTGAAGCATGCATGTGAAACAAGTGCAACAATTGATTAAACTAAAGGAAAAAGAAGCATGTGAGGAGAGTCGCCGCAATGACGACCACTTCATGCAAAAATGGGAAAACACGCAAATCTTAGGAAAGGAAATATATAATTTGAAACAACACTTATACATGTTAAAAAAAATTAAAATTCCAGCAATCGCGCATAGAGACAAGTCAAGCAAGACTCACACAAGCCAAACAACAAAAATCGGCAGAAAAAGCAACAAAAGGCAACAAAAGAAGAACTCACCTGGAAAAGTGATGATGATTGCACCGAAGGCTCCTTGATTTCCTTGAGAATGTTGTATATATGTAATATTAAGTGTGAGAATGAGTTCTAGCAGCATCGATTAAATAGATTTGGATAAATTAGGGTTTATGAAGTGCATGCCTAAAATCAAGGAAAAAGCGACACTTGGTGGGAGCTTCTAAAAATAATGCAAGTTCCTCCTTTGGGATTATAAAAATAGATCCCTATTTTTTAGGGATGCTTTCCACTATTTTTATTTTTTATTTTTCAGGAAAAATATCCATGTATAGCTTGGAAATATTGCGCAGTTATGGGAAGGACTGGGCAACTCTTCGACTCATGCATTGTGAAGTTTTTGAGCACAATGAGGTCTGTGTAGTTTCTAGGCTACCTCTCCATGACTATGCATTTTCTGAGCCCAAAGATCACTGGAAGTTAGGACTACAAAATTCCTAATGGCAAGGCCAGTTGTCCTTAAGGTTTACACAACTTTTTAGGGCAAGCCCAAAAATTTTGTGGGACCAAGTGAGGAGATCAGCTTGTGGGTTAGACAATGAACTTAGTAAGAAAAAAAAAGCCAAAATGAAAGGATAAGTCTTAGTCAAAGCACAAGTACCTGGATCAGTTTTAGATGAGATGTTGTGGTTTAGAAGGGAGGCTCCAAAATTGAAGCATATGAAAATTTTTGGAGGGTGGGGTTATAGCCGCTACAACATTGGCGACACATGGGTAGAACTACAACTCTCTATATGGACCTATTGACGGTGCTGGAAAACTGTCAACCAAGGGGATCTCCCCAATATGAAGTCCCAATCAGGCCTCACACCATTTGGTGTAGGAGTCCTATCCAGTATAAAGGCCCTGTTGCAAAATCCTCAAAGATCTGTCTTGGCTCTACCTTTTAGCACGAGAGAGTGATGTAATGGTATCTTTGAAAAACAAGGTAAGTGTGCCTTGTGAGTGTGCAATGAAAGTGTGTTAAGGTTCTCTTATTGTAAAAGGGAGAAGAAAAGTGAGCCTCTAATTGAGAGATAATAATACCAGCCAGGAAGAGACACACATGAACTAGGAAGGTCTATCTAGCATCCAGCCGAATAGTCCATAGCAGATGTGGAAGTCGTTAAAACTAAAGGACAAGGAAAGATCAATCCACCATCCTGTAGAATAATCCATAAGATGTGACAGTCGTTATAACCAATAACCGAGAAAGGTTTATCTAGTATCCTACAGAGTAGTCCACAAGGATGAGACAATGGTGACAACCAATACAACACATTCCCAACAAGATAAGCACTAAAAAGACTGAAATAGTTCAACTATATTAGTACACGTGGAAAAAAAATGAATTGCAAATGCTCAAAGAATAGTCTTACAAATGTCCATAAGTCGTTCATGGAAACGTGTTGGCCTGAACATGCTTTTGTATTCAGCAAAAGTTCCAAGACACATATTTACATTATACATAACTAGCCCAATAGTGGGACATTGGAGCCACTCCTTGCTCCTCAAAGAATAGATTGAAACTCTTTATGCTTTGAAAGGGGAGTGACTGTGAAAAGTCCTTTTCTCATACAATGAGGGGGTATATATTACCAATGGGTGATGCTTGACCCTTGTGACTCTTTGACTACCCTCATGACTATTCAACTTCCTATGACTTCTCTACTAACATGACTCTTCATATTCATGTGTGTCGATTGGACTTCCACTTTTCATTGAATTTGATTTACAATAGACATGGCTCATAATAGGGATGTGGCCTTTGACAAATCATGACGACTTGACATGACACCGCTAACATGGACTAGCTTGCTGAGGTGGCAATGTCAAGTTGTTGTCACTACAAACTGAAAGATGTGTTCTTGGATGTGCTCTCCCTTCTCCTCTCCATAACTTGATGACACATGGTACTCAATGATCTTCGGTCTTGAAAGTTGGTTGCATGCATGTGTTTCCTTTTATTTTTCTTGATAATATTTTTGGTAAATTCAGCTATAAGTGAGTCTTCTAGCATGTCCATTCCTTCTTCATCTCCTTCATCATCTCGTAATGATATAATAGTGTACATGTTCCTAAAATTCATTCATGATAGGACGAAATCAAATCCAAAAACTCCCTAATTGAAGATGATGCACTGTTATCCATGGACTGAGCCTAGGATAGGTGATAGGATGGGGAAGAGGGCATAGTAACTATGCATTGCATAGTTCCAGGTGACAGGGAGGGATATTGGTCACTGAGACTGTGTAGAGCGCAAATTAGGCTTAGTTGAGGAATCCCTGAGCACAATCTTCACTGTTGGGGAAAATTGCGCAGAGGCCACTGGGAGATAGGATTGCATAGTTGATAACATCAATGGCTATTGTAAGAAGGGACCCTGGGAAGCAGGTCTGTGTAGGATTTAGAGGCAAGGAATGACTAGGCAGTAAAGGGGCCTGAGAGGACAAATCTGCGCAGTTCTTTAGATCAACGAGTCTCAACTGAGGGAGGACACTAGGGAGACAATTTTGTGCAGTTATGGGAGGAAAGGCAGGTTTGGTTCTCTATGTATTGCGAGGTTCCAGTAGGCAGGGAGGAAGCTTGATGACCGATCTTGCGAAATTCGCAGTTCAAGTTATGCTAGGAGAAGCTACTACATAATTCTAGGGATGAAGGTTGTATGCTCAGCTTTGGAATTACGTAGTGAAACTGCCCTGAGCGACAGTGGCTGCACATTGCATAGTTCCAAGAAGTAGGGTTTCATCACTAAGGGCTGAGACTACACAATGCACTGTTTAGTCAGGGTTCCTTGAAAGAGAGTTGCCCGATTGGGAGGATTTTCAGAAAAATGGCTATGTGTGGGAGGCAGGTGAAATTGTGAGGAACTTTTAAATTGTGATCACAGACTTAGCATACATCAATGACACAACAACATAGACCACCTGAACAACAAGACAAAGAATTTCCCTCTAAGAGACTATCATAAAACAAAAAGCGACAAGTGCGACACTTGAGATAGACTTTAGGACGATCATGATGACACTTGTGTGATAGTGCTTAAAACTTTGTGTATGAGTGCGCTATGTGTTTACAGGGCTATGAAAACTTGTATACACAAAGACCAACCTTCAAGGTCACAAGAAAGGTTCGCAAACATGACATAACAACTAAACATGCCAAAAGAGAACAATTGATCCAAAAGAGAAATGGAGCAAGACACTTAGAGGAAACACGTCGAATGATTGTCAGTGCTTGCAACCATGCATGTCATTGAAGCCATAATGATATGAAAATTATAAGAGGTCCTTCAAGCGATACTAAGAGGTGTATTTCAAAAGATGTACTTTTTTTTCCATACCTACCTTCCAAAGGGTTATGCATCAAATGGAGTCTTCATGTGGTCTTGATATTCTATCATACCCCAGGTTCCATGGTCTCCTCATATTTTCTCCTTAGCTCCTTGAGAGTCATCTATCATGTCATCCTTCCTAGTGTCCACTGAGAGACAAAATTGCGCAGTTTAAGCGGGCACTGACTACTATGAGATAAGGCCCTGGGAGGACACATCTGCGCAGTTTCAGGATGCAAGGTGGACTGGGCAGCAGATATGCATGAGGGACAAAACTATGTAGTTTCTAGGGACAGTGGGTTCTAACTAAGGGAAGGACACTAGAGGAAGCCACTGCACAGTTCCAACAAACAAAGGAAAAACTTGAGGGTTTTAGATGCAAAGTGCGTAGTTCAAGAAAGTTGGATGATGCTAGGCTGCTGGGAAACTCCAAAATTTGGCTAAGTGTGGGACCAATGGAACCGTTGTGAATAGTGATGGAACTTGACTATGACCACACACTTGAATAGACCATCCATAACATATAAAAACATACTTTTCTTAATGCAACAACCTTTGTAGTAGCTTACGACAAGTGTGGCTCCGATGATAACATTGGGAGGATAAAGGTGACACTTGTGGAAGAGTGCATGAAATGAGTGTGAAAAATGTCTATCTCATGAGAACAAACCATTCTCACAAATATTTACCCCTGGAGAAAAACAAAATTCCCTTTGCATGGGAAGTGATAATCCCCATGCTCGAAGATGTCACATACTGTATAAAGATAAAAGCATGAACGACTCTTTAATATTTAGGAAGGGAGCTTGAAATCATGACCTTACCAATACGTGAGTAAGGAACGACTGACAATAGGATCCACAGTAGGCTCTGAAATTTTAATCCAAACCGAAATTTTGGAGGGTGTTGTAGCCGCTACAATAGGACCTTGCCTCATGCAAAGCGAGTCTAACTCTTCTGCAAGTATTGTTAAGTTCTTTTATTATCATATCTTCTTCACTTAGCTTGAGTTAAATATGTAGTCCCTAACATTCTCTTCATCAATAGCACACATACCAAGGCAAGTCAAACTAAGTTGTTTCGATTGGGGATGAGGGGTATATATATGCACAAATAAAATAGACTGTCATAGTATTAGTTTCATATCAGGTGTTGCTTTGCTACCACTAGGCCTAAGTAGTACCTTGATGGAGTCACTTGATCAGGAGCACAAGCATTGCTCTGCTTCTAGCAAACCTGGACAGTACCTTAGAGGAGTTACTTTTTTCACCTCTCTACACAGGAAGAATTTGTCTTCTTTCACCCTTTATTTCATTTTTTTTTTATTTTTCAAATAACTCTGCATAGGCGCTTATTTATTTCTTGAGGTGGAAGAGGGATCATGACTTATTGAGAGCATAAGAGATTGTCCCTTCATAGAAGCATATTTATATATACCTCTGACATACTTGTTAAGCTCTTCCCCTCTCCTTACTCTACTTGACTTAGTTGACAAGGGTTAATCGAAAATAGAAGACTGATTAGAGTAGGAGATACTAGTTACGAGTGCAAGCATCATGACTTCAGCATGACTCTTTGTTGATGGTACTGGAAATCCATCAACCAAGGGGATCTCCTTGATATGAATTCCCAATTAGACCTCACACTGTTCAGTGTAGGAGCCCCATACACTATAACGACCCAATTTCCAAATCCTCAAGCATTTTCCTTGGCTCTCACTGTCAGCAAGGGAGAGTGATGCAATGGTATCTTTGAACAACAAGGTAAGTGTTCCTAGTGAGTTTGCAATGCAACTATGTCAAATTTCTCTTACTGCAAAAGGCGGAAGAAAAGTGAGCCTCTAAGTGAGAGGTAATAGTACCACCTAAGAAGAGACACACACAAACCGAGAAGGTCTGTCCAGAATCCAGCGGAATAGCCCACAACAGATGTGGAAATAGTTAAAACCAAAATACAGGGAAAAATCTATTCATCATCTAGCGGCGTAGTCCACAACAGATGTGATGGTCTTTATAACCAATGAGCAAGAAAATCTGTCTGTTATCATGCAAAGTATTCCACAAGGATGAGACATCGGTGATAAACAATACATCACATTCCCAATGAGGTAAGCACTAAAACAACCAAAATAGTTCAAATATCTTAGTACATGTGAAACAAACATGAACTACACATGCTCAAAGAATAGTATTACAAACATCCACAACTCATGCATGGAAGCGTGCTGGCCTGAAACGGCTTCTGTATTAAGAAAAAGTTCCAATACACATATTTACATCATACATCACTAGCCCCAGTAGTGGGACATTTGATCCACTCCTCGCTCCTAAAAGAACTAATTGAAACTCTTCATGCTTTGTTGGAGGATCCAAGGTGAAAATTCCTTTGATCATACAATGAGGGGGTATATATAACCAAGGGGTGATAATTTACCCTTCTGACTCTTTGACTACCCTCATGGTTGTTCAACTTCCTATGACTTTTCAATTGACATGACTCTTCATATTCATGTGTGTCCATTGGACTTCCACTTTAGATTACATTCAATTTACAATAGACATGGATCATAATAGTGATGTGGACTTTTATAACTCATGACATGACTTGACATGGCACTGCTGACATGGACTAGATTGATGAGGTGGAAATATCAATTCGTTGTTGTTGTTGAGTGATATATGTGTTCTTGGATGTGCTTTCTCTTCTCCTTTGCATAGCTTGATGGTGCAGGGTCTTAAATGACCTTTGATCTTGAGAGGTAGTTTCATGCACGTGTTCCCTTCACTTGATCTTGATAATTTACTTTGCTTACCCAACGAAAAGTGAGTCTCTAGGCATGATTCTCTCATAATTTTCCTTCTTCATCATCTCGCCATGACTTGAGACCGTAACTGTTCTTGCAGTTCACTCATGATGGGATGACATCAATTCGAAAACTCCCTAATCTAAGATGGTGCATTATCCCCCATGGATTGAGCTTGGGACAAGTCACGGGCTGGGAGACAAGGCTCAATGACTACGCATAGTGCAATTCTAGTTGGAAGGGAAAGATCTTGATCATTGAGATTGTGCATAGCGCAGCTCAGGATTGACTGAGGAATGTTTGAGCACAATCCTCACTTAGGAGAAAAATTGCGCAGTGGCCACTGGGAGACATAATTGTGTAGTTCAAGTCAATAATCGCTGGTGTAAGGTGAGACTAAGGGAGGTAATGTCTACACATATTTCAGAGTATAAGGGGGATTGGGCAGTAGAGAGGTGTGGAAGCCAAAAATGCGTAGTTCTTGAGGACAGTGAGCTCCGACTATGGGAGGACACTGGGGGACACTTCTGTGTAATTCTTGGTGGCATGGCAGGCCAAGTTCTCTGTGCACTGCAGGATTCCAACATGCACGGGAAAAGATTGAGGATTGAAAGTGTGAAATGTGCAGTTCAAGTAGGAATGGAAGGAATTGCTGCACAATTCTAGGAGTCAGGGAAGGTTTCTGAACTCTAGAATTGTGCAGTACAACTGCCTTGGAGGACAGTGACTATGCACTGCACAGTTCTAGTTAGCAAGGTCACATAATTGAGGGCTAAGACTGCACAATGCGTAGCTCATTTGAGGCTTAGTAAGGCTGAGTTTCCTGGTTGAGAAGATTTTCAAAAATGGATGTGTGTGGAAAAAGAGGGACTTGTGATGAACTTGAATTGTGATCACACACTTAGCATACTTCGATGACATGAAAACATATGCCATAGGGACAAAAAACAAGTAATTACCCTCTGAGTGATTGTCTCATGGCAAGAAACAACAAGTGCGACACTTGAGATAGACTTTAGCATAACCATGAAAACACTTGTTCTAAACACTTAAGGCTTTGTGTATGAGTGCAACAGAGGTTTACATGGCTAGGAAAAATCACATATACAAAGACCAACCTTCAATATCACCATAACAAGTTCACAAACATGACATCACAACCAAACATGTCAAAAGACGACAATTGATCCAACGAGCAAAAGGGAGAAAGACACTTAGAGGAAACAAATGGAATGAATTTTAGTCCTTGCAACCATGCATGTTATTGAAGCCATAATGATATGACAATGATAATAAATCCTACATGCTACACTAGCAGATGTATTTCAAAAGATGTTCTTTGTTTTCCACACCTACCCTCCAAAGGGTTATGCATTAGATGGAGTCCTCATGTGGTCCCGATCTTCTATTATACCTTGGGTTCCTTGGTATCCTTATTGATGAGCCCCAATATTGTAGCAAGAATGGTGCAACTCCTAGGGTGGCCAACTTTATTTTTATCAACCCAGTGTTCATACAAACTTGGAGGTGACAATGTTATATGCATGACACATGCAACAATCTACTCTTGTCACTTCTCAACTGGGGCGATAGACTAATAGGTTTTCTCAAACCAGTATTCTATTGAATAGAAGGAGGCTAACTACTGAGAGTGAATGTAAAGCTATCTTTAATTCATAAAGTAAGTTATTTCCTATTTTAATGAAATGAAAGTGCCGAATAGAAAATGCTATGAAATGACATGAAATTACCTAGCTAAGAATTAACACACATTACTTGCAGAAGAGACCTAATTTAACCTTGCATTATATCATCTAGCTATATGGACTAAGTAGGCTTGGAACTTATCCTAACATTGCTATGACTGATGTATGCATGCACTAACTAAAAATTGCATAAAATAGTCTTTTGGTTTTCAATCTAGAAATGTAAATTCTAAGATAAACAAGATGATCTTTTGCAGGGGAGGAAGGTATGGGAAAGATGGTCGAAAATGGCATTGATGGGTATGGAGGTCAAGTTGAAGGCCTACCCTAGGCTTTGATCATCATTTCTTCCCATAACAGTCTAAAACGGGTTGCTATAGGGTTTCCTATAGTTGCTATAGGATTTCTTGTAGTTACTACATGATGTCTTAGTTTACTACAGGAAGCTTAACTGAAATCTATAGGAAGGTAGGGAAGGTGAAAGGAAGTGTTGGGAAGAAGCATGATAGTGGAATAAGATATGGGGAAGGTGCACACTACCCAAGGATCAACCCAAATATTCAGGATGGTTGGATTTTCTCAAGGTGGTTGTCCATGGTGGCTACAAAACAAAAATCTGAATTAGTGGTTGGTAGGATTGGGAAAGAGGTGGAGAAGACTTATATGAGGCTAGTGGAGTGAGTTCCTTCCTGCAGATCAAAAAATCTTGGAACAAAACGTATTATTTTCTTCATTCATGCACAAATTTATGTAAATGTGGAAAATATGAATTGAATTTGAGAAACTGACTTATTGATGGCTAATTGTAGAATTCCTGCAGAAACTCCGATAGATCTAGAATTCTAGTTAAATTAAACACAAGTAATTTGCTCATATTAAAGAGAGGAGAGAAAGAATTTTCTCCATAAAATAAATGTATTAAATTAATGAAAAATATTAATACATTAGCAACCAAACCTTTAATTCCAAAGGGAGGTGGTTATATAGAAATGGTCGAATCTAGAAAACTAGGAAAAAACTAGTAAAAAACTAGAAAAGGCTAAGAAAAGCTAAAGGGAGGGCTAAAATTGCAACAATGACTCAAGAAAACCTATGCAAGCTATCGGCCACGTGGAAATCATGAGGAGGGGTCAATTTCCCAAGCAAGGCAACTTTAAAACATGCTAAAATGGTCCGGGGGACCAAATCCCTTGATTTAAGGCGGAATCTTCATGTGGGGTGCCAATCCTCAAATAACTCAAGTGGATGAGGTGTGGTTAGGTGTGAACATGCACTTAGATGTATAAATGGTTTAGGAAAGTGGTTGGACAAATATTTCCATAATATTAAGCCTTTAAAGGAAAAAAATAAGGGAAAGTTGGTCCACCGAGCTAGTTTACCAAAAACCAAGTGTGAACATGATTTTTAGTGCATGTTGCTAAGTCAAGGATACTTAGGCTAAAAAATAAATGTAGATTTTAGGATTATATTCCAACACCCCCCCTCTTCCTAACTCACTTATCTAAACTGAGTCCTAGCCAAGATGCCATGTTAGGTACACAGGTATAATAAATAAAAGATCCTCATAAAATGAAGAAAGAGGGAAAACCTCGTGGGAAACCACCCCCCCCCGAAAAAAAAAAAAAAAAAAAAGAGGAAAAAAAGGCTAAGTGGCCAGAAGGGCCTACTCAGCTATCTCCACTACTCCAAACATAGATCTCAGTTCTAAAAATTTATTTTTAGTGAAAGACTTGGTGAAGATGTATGCAACTTTCTCATCAGTGGGGTAGTACTGTAGTGATATGACTTGGTCACAAATTAGCTCGCGATGTAATGCATATGAATCTAGATGTGCTTGGTCCTCTCCCTCTAAGCTAGATCAATCAATATCTAAATGGACCCCTAATTATAAAAAAATATGACAGTCAGAAGTGGATACTGAATACCAAACGTGCAAAGAATCCCATGCAACCAAACAACCTTTGTAGCTGCATTGATTGCACCTCGACACTCTGCCTCCGCTGTAGATAAAGAATTCATGGATTGATTCTTGCTAGACTAACAAAAAGGCCCTGAACCAAAGCTAAAAACATAACCAGAGGTGGACTTGCGGTCTGTACCATTGCCAGCCCAATCAAGTTATGTGTACCCAATCAGTGAAAGTGGGAATCTGCAGCATAAAAGATACCAAAACTAGAAGTACCTTTCACATATCTAAGGATTCTCTTTGCAACTTTCTAGTGAAGCTCATGGGGCTCCTACATATATCTAGACCAAACTCCTACTACAAAAGATATATCAGGTCAGGTGTGAGTAAGATACAACAAACTCCAAACCAACTGTCGATACAGTGTACTATCCACCCATTTCGACTAAATTAGCTTTCTCTTGAGTAAATTCTACAATGAATTCATTCAATGAAGGGATTTTCAATTTTTCCTGAGTCAATTTAGATGCTTGAAAAGATGATACAAATAAGGAATATTCAGGGCCTAATTTTGAGAGAATCGAAAGGATGAGTTCATCTTCCTCTTTCTTGAATCCACATGCATCAAGTTCAAAGAGGAGGGATTTAAACTTGGTGAAGTATTCTTGCAGGTTGCTGAAATTAGTTGGGCAAAGGGATATGAGTTCATTCTCCAGTCGATGCACTCTCATTTCATCCTGCTTGCTGAATAGTCCTTCCAATGTGGTCCAGACCGCATGAGGAGTAGTGGCTCCGCTGACATGAAAGAGGATTTCTCTGGAAATTGATAGGAATATCAGCCCAATTGATGCATCTAATTTATTGAAATACTTGATCTTCTCCACTACAGAAGTCAGTTTAGCCTCCATTTCCATTGTTACCCTATAAATCCCTTTGCTTCGGAGGAGTAGAGTGATCTTTGTCTTCCATTTGAAGCAATTGAAAGGATTTAGAATGAGTTTTGTGGGTTGAGAGAGATGATCCATTGCTACTTGCTATGTGTCCTGATGATCTAAACCTGCAAATAAAACTGTGTACAATCCATTAGATTTGAACTAGCTCCAATACCATGTAGAATTCCTGCAGAAACTCCAATAGATCTAGAATTCTAGTTAAATTAAACATAAGAAATTTGGTGATATTCAAGAGAGGAGAGAAAGAATTTGCTCCATAAAATCAATGTATTAAATTAATGAATAATAGTAATACATGAGCAACCAAACCTCTAATCCCAAAGGGAGGTGGTTATATAGAAATTGCCGAATCTAGAAAACTAGGAAAGAACTAGTAAAAAACTAGAAACGGCTAAGAAAAGCTAAAGGGAGGCCTAAAATATCAAAAATGACTCAAGAAAACCTATGCCAACTATCAACCATGAGGAAAGAATTAGGAGGGGTGCATTTCCCAAGGAAGGCAACTTTAAAACATGCTAAAATGGTCTGGGGGACCAAATCCCTTGATTTAAGGGGGAATCTTCATGTGGGGTGCCAATCCTCAAATAACTCAAGTGGATGGGGTGTGGTTAGCTGTGAACATGCACTTATATGTCTAAATGGTTTAGGAAAGTGGTTGGACCAATATTTCCATAATATTAAGCCTTTAAAGGCAAAAAACAAGGGAAAGTTGGTCCACCAAGCTAGTTTACCAAAAACCAAGTGTGAACATGATTTTTAGTGCATGTGGCTAAGTCAAGGATACTTAGGCTAAAAAATAAATGTAGATGTTAGGTTTATAATCCAACACTAATGGCTTAAATATATGGAATGGAATGCTTTCTAATCTACAACAAACTCAAGAAACAAAAATGACAATTGTAGGTGCTTCTAAGAAATCATAAACAATGATCTACTCAAAAATAAATCCTAAGCTATGTAATAACTAAAAGATAAATATGTTTCTGGGGCTGTGAGAGTGGGACCCTCAAACCATGATCCCATGAGGGAGATGAGGATGAGGCCACTGTCACAAGATTTTATGAAGTATTTTCTTTCACTACTGTAACACTGATCTACTTCTCCAACTAATGGAAACAAAACTAACCAATCATTCAAAGACTTGTAAAGTAAACAAAGTAGAGATAAATTCAACAACTAAGCTATGATTCTACACTACAACAAAAAAGGTCATTGGTAAGCATCATGCCTATGACGGACCTTTAAGGTCCGTCACCAATGTCGCATATCGTGATGGTCCTTAAAAAAGCGTTGTTGTAAGTGCATATAGTGATGGTCCTTTAAGGTTTGTCACCAAAACTATTTTTAGTGACACTTTTGGTGAGGGATGTTAAAGGCCCGTCACTAATTCTCTCTTTGGTGACACTTCTAGTGATGATATTTTATTGAACCTCACTGATGCTCTTTTTGGTTACTTCTGGTGATGGTCAAAGAATGTTTGTCATCATTGACCATTCAAATGAGTTTTTGATGACGCGATGTGTAGAAAATCTGTGGTAGGTTAACCTAATAATGAAATATAAATCAAAGCAGAATACTATAACCTACTTATACTATCAATTTGCGGAAGCATAAAGATCAAGCTAAACAATATAACTAGAAGAAGAAGAATCAATGGCACAATACACATGAAAATACTTTGGGGAAAGCCTCAGCTAAAAACCCCGCACTATTGTATTATCATACATGGTGGAAATACATAGGAATTATACAAAGCCTTAGCTCTCACAGCTAGCCAACTCTTAGTACAATCCTCACAGATGCTCATAGGAAATATTGGCTTCTCTCTAGCCTTCCTCTATGCCCTCCAAGCTCCTATGTCCTTGCATTGTTCCTTGTGGATGATTCTCCTTATACCAAGTGGAAAACCTCCTTCAAAATTGCGCAATCCTCAAGGATAAATCCTTGATTGCATGCATGAGTTTTCTCCATGAGGAAACAAATGCAACTGATAGTACACTGTCCTTGAACATTAATCTCAACTGGGTCTTTCTCAGAATAGACATGCATGAGTTTCTGATGAGGGAATCTTTAGTTAACTGGAGTAGCACTAGTTGAGTGCATTAATGCATCAAATCACTGTTAACTCACTATTAGTTCCTCAAACGGTTTGGAACTAATTTAACTAGACTTAACTTAGTAAACTGAGTTAACTAATAACAACTCAAATATAACTCAATCTTATCTCCTTAATTTAAGGGATAACTCTTGCATGACTTCAGGAAGACTTTAACTTAAATTTCTCCAATTAATTAATTAGAAAATTAATTAATTATTTTCAAGTAGCTGTTAAGACTAATTTCGATTTTAATTCAAGGACAAATTAAATTGGAATATTCTTGTTGCCATATTTCAACACGATGTGCATGCTACTATATTTTTTTTTTCAAAAGATAATGATTTAAGACATTGTTTTGGAGTATTTTTCATTATCTATCCAAGACCATAGTGGTTAGAGTCAGCCAATTTGTTAAGAAGTAACTAGTGTGTATAATTTCCCTCAAGTAATGAGAATATAATTTTCCTATGAGCCAATGCATGATTCATCTCTATTAGGTTTATTATCTAACAAATTCCCTTTAGATAAAGTTCCACTAGTGTGTGTAGGAACTATATTATTTAATACATAATCAAGTTCTATAAATTCTATTAATGAGAGAGACCTATTACTCCTTAACACTCTTGGCACATCTTAACATGTTTTGGAACACGCTAACATTCCTTGGCATCTCACATGTCTTGGAACATCTTTGTACCTAGAACATATTGCCATGACTAGGACACCTAAGCACATGTTGGTAGGTGCTAGCATAGCATAGCACTTTCCTAGCATATGTTGGCATGCCCTTAGTCCCTAGCATGCCCTGGAACACCTTTCATGCATTAAACTACATTAGAACTTGGCAGACATTGGCACTAGGCATGTATTGGAACCTATTATTAGTGTGCCTAGCATGCCCCTTTGAAAAAGATAAATTCTCGACTTATTAAGCCTCTTATGTGTTCATTTCCTTGCATTTTAGCTTGGGTCTTCCTTATGTTCCCTTGACACTCCCTAAAAAATATTAGCATACCCTAGCACCCCGCACATCCTCGCATGCCTTAACATATGTCATGTCTTGGTGTGCCTTGGCACTATTTGGCACACATTAACACACACTGGAACTCCCTAGCACATTTTGGAACTTCTTGATATGCTCTAATATTCCCTGGCATGCCTTACTAGTGCTTAGCACACCTTTCCAGTCCCTCCTTGGCATGCCATCTAACACTAGTTGGCACTCCCTGACACACCCTCATATTCATTCACTTCCATTCGTTTTGACGTAGTTCTCCCTTGTGTTTCCCTAGTACTCCCTAGCACTCATCAACATGCATTAGCACTCTCTCACACATCTTAGCATTCTTTGACATGCTCTACCACTTCATAACATGTGTATCACTACCCAACACACATTAGCACTTGGCATGTGTTGGTGCTTGGAAACTCTTAGCATGTCTAGGATTCATTGAGATGCCTTGGTATCTTTTGGCATGGTTTAATATTAAAGTTATTTGAGATCAACTATTTGAAAGTAGATGAGAAGTAACAGAGGAATATTTGACACTTAGAATGCACTAACACTTGGCACTTGGCATCTATTGGCACCTAGTGTTTGTGTGCCTAGCATGACCCTCTTGGAAAAGGTAAATTTATGAATTATTACCCTCTTATGTGTTCATTTCCTTGTAGTTTAACTTGTTTATCTGTTTTGTTGCCTTGACAGTCATTGACACGTATTGTGACACCCTTGCACATCTTGGCATGCCTTATCACTTAGCACCTCTTAGCATATTGGACATGCCTTCACATTATCTAGCACATATTAGCATTCTCTAGCACACCTTGGAACTCATACCTTCAGAACTATCCTTACATTTTTTCATGACTTGGGAACCCAATAAAGTCCTTATCTACCACAGTTCATGTGACATTGGCCTATTTCAACCACAATAACTTGACCAATTGCACCTAGTACAAGTAGATTATGCCTTGTTCACCTAAGAAATACCTATAACTTATCTTAGGCCACTCATGTCCAAGCGCAACTTGTCCCACTTAATATCTTACCAAGACAAGGATCACATCTAGCCATGGCCATAAATCAACTAAGAAACATAGCTTACACAAACAATATTTCACATGTATGTCCAATTCATATAAACAATAGAGCATTAACTAAGAGTTTGCAAGAACCACAAGATGCACAAGACACACATGATATAAGATGACACAAGCTGAGTGCCCCAAAACTTATACACAACAACGTACAATATGTAATTGTCTAGAATAGTTTAAAACATGAGAATTTGACCAAAATGTGCCACATGTCATATAAAAATAATAGCTAAAGTGGAAACAATGTTGTGCCTAGCACAAAGTCTCCCTTTGTCTAAATTTCTCTAAAAATCCTCTTATCACAACTGTAGGCTTGCCTCTTGCAAATCATATTATGAACTTATCCTAACACACTTTATCCTTGGCACACACCCTTATTTATTCATTTCCATGCATTTTGACCTATTTATCCCTTGTGATGCCTTGACACTCCCTAACACTCCTCGACATGCATTGATATTATTTGGCATGTGTTAGCACGCCTTTTCATTCCTTGTCATGCCCTTACCCTCCCTAGCTACCATGCCCTCACAACCACCCTTACTTAAGTTGCAACTTGGGAACCCAACCATGTCCTCGCTTGACTATAAGAGCTTGAACAAGTTACGATTACTACAACTACAATATGTTCCTGTATTATGTAGCTTGGGAGGTACTCCATAAGCCTAGTGAGATGGGTTTGTGTGAGTTTGGTCACAAAAGTCTTTGTGGGAAAATAACCCAAGCGAAGGGGTTTAAAATCTAAAAGAAAATTAAAAAGAAAAATTAAAATTTCCTAAGGTCTAAGTGGATAAAACTTGTAAGTTATAGAGGGTTCCTAAGAGGCATAGTTAGGAAAAATTATTTAAGGAGGCATTATTATGAAGGAAATAACATCAACTAATAAGGATCTCATTGATCAAGGAGGACAAGAGAAATGTAGTTCTAAGGTGGGCCGAGTTACAAGGTTGAGTAAAGGTTGCTAAAGGTAGGCCATGATCATACACCAAGGGAAATATCATCATGTGAGGGTTCACAATAATGTCACATACCTTAATGGGTTTGAACTAGAAGTAGGATGGCATATTGTTGGTTCTCTTCTAGTAGATCAATCTCAAGAGAGGCGACTAATGATAATTTGGGCATGTGATTTCAATGGTGTTTTTGTGTGAAGTTCGTATTGAATTCTGAAATAGAAAATAGGTTTAGACCTTGTCCTGTGGTGGTTAGTAGGTTGCAAGGTTTGTGATAAGGACCAACAAAAATGGAGGAGGGCCTACACTGGAATTTAGGGCCAGAACATAAGTAGACGCATGTGTAATATTTACTGAGGTAACCATAGTTTGAGGGTCATACAGATATGAAGTTTAGGTCAAGATTCAATAAAAGAAATGGCTAGAATATATGGATCCATATAAGCTAGGTCGAGTCACTTATGGAGGCAAGAGTTGTTTTTTCTATGGGTGGATAAGCTTTATTCTAAAGAAATTAGAATATAGGTATAGTTCCCTAATTAGGGAAGTTTCCTAGCATGTTCAGTCCATAAGGAATGTCCTTAAGACCGTGACAAATATGTATAGAAGAAGAGGGGTCATGACCCTTAGAGTGAGGTTTAACTCTCCAATATAGACCATAGATCTCGAAGATGGTTTACAGAAGTATGTGTAGAGATAGTTGATCCAAAGGAGCGTGGAACCTGAGTAGAAGATTGAACAGAAGAAATGCGGCATATGAGAAATGGATTGACATGAAGAGGATTTGATTTTGTTGGGCTGTCATAGATTTTTGGATAGAGATATGAAGCAACCTATAAAAAATCAGTTAATGGACCATTAGTGGATGAATTGTGACCCTAGTTCAGTAATCTATAGATTGTTAGAAGTATGATAAGAGGATTAGTTCAGATTTGTTCATAGATTGAAAAATAAAGAAATTGGTACACAAGAATAATGATTTTGAGATGACTCAAAAAACTATTAGGTGGAATATTTGAAGAGCCCTAGATGAGGGAAGTGTTATGGTCCCTAGATCGGTAAAATAATTAACTGTGGTTGGGAAAATTTATGGCAATCTTAATACAGTTGGAGGTTTGCTAGGTGACTATCAAAAAAGAGCCCTAAGTCATGTACTTGTGAAGGACAACAAGATTGGTAGAAGGGTAGGTGTATTGGGCCTAAGTACATAGTAACTTTTAAGGAATAAAGTCGCAGTCAAGTGGCCTATCCAACTAGCCTTAGTTCACTATATTGTAGAGGATTGTGTCAGTGAGAAGAAGGGTGACCTCCATAGCCCTAGACTTGTCATGTTGGAGAAGCGGTATGGAAACAAAGGGCAGACCAAAGAGTTTTTCACAAATGGAGTTGTGAAAAACTGATCTAAGACCCTAAGTGTTGCAGACCTTGAAGGAAAAGGAGGTAGCTAGATCGAAAATTTTGTTGTGTTGAATTCAGTAACCTAAAGGAGTTGAGTTCATTAATAGAGGCAGATTGAGGAGTTGTAGAATGGGAGGCAAGAAAAAATTCTAGATGTGTTTAGGAAATGTGGACTGAAAGGGTTGTGTGTGGCCACCATCAGCAAGTAGGTCAAGTGTTGTCTTGTTCAAGGTAGATTGGTTGTCAAAGGGCTAACACCAAGTTGTAGTTGTATTCCTTGTATTAGTGTGACTGTAAAGGGCCACGATCCCGGGTACATGGGCTCTAGCCTATTCTATTATAGTTTGTAATATAATGAAGAAGGGTTTGAAAAGGTTAAAAATTACCATGTGCACTAGTTCATTCCCTGATGTGTGTAGATTTCATTGTGCAAAGTAGACGTGTTGTGGAACTTGAGTATGTTTGCATCAAAGATTCTAAGACCAAACCCAGATTCTCACGTGACATAGAAATTCAACATATGCCTTGTTCACCTAATAACTACTTGTAACTCTTCTTAGGCTACTCATGTTCAATCTCAACTCATCCCACATAACAAGTTACCAAGAAAAGGCTCATCACATCCAACCATGGCCATAAAACAATTAAGAAACACAGTTTACATCTTGACATTGCATAACACCTGACATGTCTTAGAATGACTTAGCAATATGTGGCATGTGTTAGCATCCCATACATTCATTGACATTATTTGACACTCCCTTGCACACCCTAGCACTTCCTGATACACCTTGGTAGTTTACTATACCTTGGCAATACCTAACATATAACCTTGTCACTCCCTCCTTAACAAACCTAGAACTCGTTGACACTCCCTGTCGCACACGTTTATTCATTCATTTCCATGAATTTTGACCTAATGAATCCTTGTGTTTCCTTGACATTCCCTAACACTACCTAGCACACATTGGCACACCCTAGCACCTGGCACATCTTGGCATGTCACCCTAGCACTCTACCATTCCTTGGCCCTACCTAGCATACCTTGTCACTCTCTCCTTGGTACACTTAGAGATTGTTGACACTCATGGTTAGAAACTCTTATTCATTCATTTCCATGCATTTTGATCTAGTGCTCCCTTGTGTTTCCCTAGCACTCCTTAACGCTCCTTGGCATGTGTTGGTACACCCTAGCACCCAGGACATCTTGGCATGTTGCCATTGTCTCTAGCATGCCTTAACACTACCTAGCATACCTTGTCACTCCCTCCTTAACACACCTGGAACTCACTGATAGTTCCATTCACAAACTCTTATTTGTTCATTTCCATGCATTTTGATGTAGTTCTCCCTTGTGCTTACCCAACACTCTCAATTAACATTTCTTTGCATGCGTTGGCACATCTACATTTCTTTGCATGCGTTGTCACATCTTGGTTGCATGCCAACCTGGAACTCTAACATTCCTTAGCACTACCAAGCGTTCCTTGTCACTCCTCCTTATCAAACTAATTGGAACTCGTTGACACTCCCTATCACACACTCTTATTCATTCATTTCCATGCATTATGACCTAGTGCTCCCTTTTGTTTCCATAGCACTCCTTAACACTCCCTGGCACATCGTGGTACTTAGCACATCTCCACATGATTTCATAACACTCTATCATGCCTTGGAACTACCTAGCATACCTTGTCACTCCCTCCTTAGCACATAAAAAAATTTCTAATACTCCCTATCACACACTTATTCATTCATTTCCATGCAATTGAAACTAGTCCTCCCTTGGTGTTTCCCTGAGACTCCTTAGCATCCATTGGTGCCACACCCTAGAACCTATCACATATTGGCATGCCTTACCACTTGGCATGTCTTGGCATGCCTAACATGACTTGGAACTTTCTAGCATGTGTTAGCACTTCCTGGCATTCCTTGTACACCTTGGCACTCTTTGGTTGTCATGCCCTCATAGATAGCCTTACTTTTTTTGCGACTTGGGAACCCAACCAATTCATTGAAAAAATAATGTTGTCCATAGCCTAAAGTCTCCCTTTGTCAAAAATTTCTTTGTTCATCCCTTTATCGCAATCGTAGGCTTACCTCTTTCAAGTCCTATTCTGAATTTTTCCTAACACACTTCGTCTTTGGGACACCTGAAATTCATTGACACTCCCTGGAAGACACTCTTATTCACTCGTTTCCATTCACTTTGACCTAGTTCTCCTTTGTGAGGCCCTGACACTCCAAAACACTCCTCAACATGCATTGACACTGTATGGAATGTGTTACCACACATTTTCATTCCTTGGCACACCCTTACACTCCTTAGCGATTATGCCCCATAGCTACCCTTATTTTTTTTTGGACTTAGGAACCAACCAAGTCCTACCTCAACTACAACATCTTGACCGAGTTGCAAATACTACAGCTATATTATGCCTTGTTCACCTAAGAATGGCTTATAACTCATATTTGGCTACTCATGTCCAATCTTAACTCATCCAACTTAGCAAGTTACCAAGTCAAGGCTCGTGTCTAGCCATGGCCATAAAACAACTAAGAAACATAGTTTACATCTTGACATTACATAACACATGGCACGTATAACAATCCCTTGACACGATGTTGTATGTGTTAGCATCCCCTGCATTCCTTGGCATGCTTTAGCACTCCCTAGCACATTGTACCACTCCTTGACATTCCCTGGCACTCTTTCATGCCTTGGAACTACCTAACATATAACTTTGTCACTCCCTCCTTAGCACATTTGGAACTCATTGACACTCCCTATCACACACTCTTATTCATTAATTTCCATGGATTTTGGACTAGTTCTCCCTTGTGTTTCTGTCACACTGCCTAACACTCCTTGGCACGCATTAGCACACCCTAACACTTGGCACATATTGGCATGTCATCCTTGCACTCTAGCTTTCCTTGGCACTACCTAGCATACCTTGTCACTCCCTCCTTAAAACACCTAGAACTCACTGACACTCCTTGTCACACACTCTTATTCATTCATTTCCATGCATCTGAAACTAGTTCTCCCTTGTGTTTCCTTAGCACTCCATAACACACCTTGGCATGCATTGGCACACCCTAGCACTTGACACAACTTGGCATGTTTCCTTGGCCTCTAACATGACTTAATAGTGGCTATAATACCTTATTACTCCCTCTTTAGCACACCTGGAACTCACTAACACTTCCTGTCACAAACTCTTAATTGTTCATTTGCATGCATTATTTTCACTTATTGCTCCCTTGTGTTTCCCTAACACTCCTCAACACTTCCTAGCACATGTTGGCACACCCTGGCACCTGGCACATCTTGTCCACATGTCTCTCTGGCATGCTATCATGGCTTAGCGCTACCTAGCATACCATGCCACACACTATTATTCATTCATTTCCATGCATTTTGACCTAGTGCTCCCTTGTGTTTCCTTGGCACTCCCTAACACTCAGCACACATTGTCACACCTTGGCACTTGGCACTCCTTGGTATGATTCCCTAGCACTCTAGCATGCCTTGGAACTATCTAGAATATCTCATCACTCCCTCCTTATCACACCTAGAACTCCTTAACACTTCATTTCCATCAATTTGAAATTGTGCTCCCTTATGTTTCCTTGACACCTAGCGCTAACATTCCTTAGCATGTGTTCACCCCACGCCCTTACACTTGGAACATCTTGGCAGGCTGTAGAGCTTGGCATGTCTTGGCATGCCTAACATGCCTTGGAACTGTCTAGCATGTGTTAGTAATTCCTGTCATTCCCTAGCACACCTTAGTACTCCATCGCTGCCATGCCCTCATAGATAACCTTACTTTTTTTGCGGTTTTGGAACCCAACCAAGGCATTGGAATAACAATGTTGTGCCCAACCCAAAATTTCCCTTTGTTTGAAACTACTTTGTCTAGACCCTTATCACAAACATATGCGTGCCTCCTATGAGTCCTATTATGAAATTCTCCTCGCACACTTCATCCTTGAGACACCTATAATTTGCTAACATTCCTTGGCACACACTCTTATTCATTCATTTCCATGCATTTTAACCTAGTTATCTCTTACGATGCCCTTGTTGAGCAGTGTAACTAGGTTCTTTTTTCATAATGACATGTGTAATTGTGATTTTGTGTAATTAATGTAAAGAATAAAATAAAATTATTTTTGTAATGCTTGAATCATGGGTTTCATGATCAAGGAGTTTTATTTTTAGTTAAAGCTCCCATTATGAGCTATTGGGTTTGGTCATCAAGTCATAAAATTCATAGAGTCAATGTCAAAGATTGAAGAACCATTTTGGGCATGTAATCCATTGTATAAGAAAATTTATTAGCCCCCAAAGACCTTGTCACAAACTCTTCTTCATGTTGGCCTAAGGATTCTTCTAGAGACTCCCAGACCCCACCCCATAAAATGAATTCCTCTGAGCTACAAATCCACCACCCCATAGACCCTCAAGAGGCAAAGGATTACAAGGATAAAGGACTCGAAACACAACTAGGCTTCCACTAACATTAGTAATCACCCTGGTTAACCCCCAAAACACACCATACACCACTACAAAGACCCTACCAGACAATTGTTGAACTGAAAGAAAAATTAAACAAAAAAACTTTAACTACTTAAAGGGGAGAGGGGAAAGCTTAATAGCTAACATGATTGTAGCTTGACCATATAGCTGACACACGTGCCTCAACTCCAAAAAATCTCCCATGGCCAGAATTTCCAAAAGTGAACCAAGGTCTGAGATGATTATGCCCAAAACCACCTCCCTAATAGAATTGAAAACACTTACACCTAAATAACTACTTGTCTTTGAACTTGTAGAACAAAAGGTAGGGTATGGTTGTGACAAATAGGCATCGTTCATTCTAAGGAAGAAAATACCTGTTGAATGTTGGGAAAACAAACTATATTCATAATACATATCAATTCACTCAAACATAAATTACGAATCCGGGTAGGTCTTTTATTTCATCATGCAAAATATATGCAAGTAACATTAGTTAACTGGCATTGTATAATTGTTACCCTTCACACATGTAGGAATCAATATCACTATCAAACCCTCACTTGAATAAAAATAATATGTTGCACACAATGCTAGAAATGAAATCACACTTACAAAATTAAAATAACACTCTTTAAAATCAATCCTCACAAAACCATTTGTTCACAACCACACAAGCATCAAGCCAACTAAAATAAAGTCATTCATTAACTGTGTAACAAAAACTAGCTAACGTTTTGCTTCAACAACAAATTATAAATCTATAGTAGCAATTTAACATTAACACGCAGTTAGTAAGGATTGATCCAAGAATACCTATACTAACACACAAACAATTTGTATTAAATATTCTACAAGATAAATTAAGCAACAGTAGCATCAACTATTAGAAAGAATATGTAACAGTGATATAATAATAAATGAATAAACATATCCTACAAATAAATTAATATGCAATAGCTAACTACCTCTATTGACACAACAACTTGAACTAAATAGGAGGGTCCTGTTAGCTCTGCTATATAATCCATCATTTGAGGTTCAAATACAGTCCTGATTAGGGTGTTTATGCACAAAAGGTAGCTAGCAGTGACTGATTTCCTTCTCCTCCTTCATGCTTCATATACTTCCATAGCCCTGTTGTCCCTGTTTTCCTCCTTTTTTACCTCTGTAATGCTGTGAAAATCCATGATCTTTTAGCTCCTGAGCGCGCAACTCAAACCATAATATGACCTCATCCATATAACCTCACGCTCTGCGAGCCCTTTCCCGTCGTGTCAATCAAAAAACTCTTGCGCTAAACTGCATGTGATTCTCGTTGTCTAATCCTCCCTCACCGCCATCCAACACTAATCACTCGTCCCATTGCTGAAACTTGCACGCGCATTAACGTGCGGGAAAAGAGATTCGTCACCTGTCATATTCACCACACGTCGCCTTTCTATTATATCGCTCCCCCGCATATGGAAACCACTTGCCATCTCGAAGCAGTGTGGGGAAATCACTTACTGCCCTCTTGTATGACCTCCCGTTTGCTAACCCTTGTGCTACTTCATTGCTCGATGACTGTCGGATCTTCCCGCCCGAGATCCAATGGTGTATATGTTGTGTGTGGAGCATGATTATTCAGAGGTCTTTTTTTCAGCCGGATGTATACCCCAGGAAGTTTGTACACCCCTCCACGCGGGGGGGACTTGTCCCCACGGCGGGGGTCCGGGGGGCCCAATCCCCCCCGGCTGGGGGGTCTGGGGGCCAGCGGTCCCCCGATGGGGGCTCGGGGGCAGCGCCCCCAAAGCTAAAAACTGATGTAAATTTGCCTTGTAAAAGTATAGTAATTTCTAGTCAATCTGGGCCATTCATTAGGCGGATGATCTGACGGTAGAACTTATGTTTAGTTTAGGGTTTTTTACCCTAGAAGGCAACCCCTCTCTTTGTATGAGGGTATTGTATTTGAGGCTGTGATAGATGTGTATTCTAGATGTGTGAGCGGAAAACAGAGAGGTGAGACTGTGAGAGAAAACAGAGGATATTACAGTGGATTTGTTGTAGGTTGTGTCTCTTCATTTTGCTGGATAATAGAAAGGAAGGACTGACTGTTCGGGGTGGACGTAGCCCAAAGTGGGTGAACCATGTATATCTGTGTCTCTCTTGTTTTATGCATTTTCTGTGTTTATATTTCTACAATATTTTATGTGTTCCATTGCTCCATAATATATAATTTTCTAACAACTGGTATCAGAGCCGAAGGTATATTTGGTTGATAAACTTGTAGGAAAGAAGGGTTCCTTGTTCGAGTGGGAGCAATGGCGGAAGATGGTAAGTTTAGGGTCGAGAAATTTAACGGCCAAAACTTCTCATTGTGGAAGATGC
>APFE030995626.1:0-24609 GCA_000404065.3 Pinus taeda | reverse complement strand
CATGTACACTATCTCTCCATCTCTCCCTCGTCACTCCCTCTCTCTCTCTCCACTTTCTCTCTCTATGTGATTCTTCTTCCCTCCCTCTCTTTCCTTCCTACTCCATTTCTTTATCTCTTCCTCTCTCCTCATGTCTCTCAAGTCCTCTCATCGTTCCTCTCTCTCCCTCTCTCTCCTTTCCTCTCACTCCCTCTATCACTCCCCTCTATCACTCTCGCTTTGTTCTTCCCTCCCATAATCTAGAGTTAATATATATCATGGTATATTAATATATATTATTAATTAAAATTCTATTATATAAATATAATATTTAATTTTAATCCTATGTTATTACATTTATATATTAATATTATAAATATATTAATATTATTATATTTAATGATATTTTTCACATGACATGATAACGAAATTTTCAAATACAAAAAAAATATTGAAAGATTTTGGAGCAAGATTTTGGATTGTTTGTGTTAAAATAACATTTTTACTTTATTTTAAGAAATGGTATCGACTTTAGTAAAGAGTAAAGATGTTGTGTTGAAATAACATTTTTACTTTATTTTACGAAATGATTTGACTCTAGTAAGAGTAAAGATGTCCAAAATTTAAATGATTTGGAATTTTAAATGTGGTATAAATTTTATTTGTTGATAGGAAATTTTTACAATCATTCATTCCAAAGATATATGATAAATAACTATTAAAACGTTTTAATAGTTTATTTTATAACTACAATATTTAAATTAATATTTTTATTTTTATTTTATAAATTTTAACTTTTTCTATCTTGATCAGCGTGAGTAAATATTTATCAACTTTGATGATGGATGGAATGCTTAAACATCCAATACTGGGCCTATAGAAATGTGCCTATCGGTGCAATAAATGAATTTGGTTATTTAATTATATTAAAATTTGTCATTTATAAAAAGATTAATTTTCTAAATTTAATATTTTGAAAAACATACTTTTATGGAATGTAACATAATTTATAATCTCTATATCTTATTAGTGTCTAATTTGGTTTGAGGTACCAAAATTTTCCTTCGCCAATACAAAAATTAGTTCTAATATATTTTGTAACACAAGTAACCTTTTAGTTCACCTTTAGGAGATTGTGGTTACATTTTTTCTCACTAATTTCTCTCAACACCATATCAATCTCTGGGATTGCATTCACATCTAGCTCATAAAAAGCTTTCCAATGATATATTTAATTCATTAGACTATGAGAATGATGCACCAAATAAGGTCCCCTTTGAAGTTTCCATAAATATTTCCACATCAATATTTTATACTATTAATGTATGCCTAGTGACATTTTACCCTACTAGTTGGCCCAGGGTCTTAGAATTAACATTTTTTTACATCCTCTTTTCCCTATTCTTAATTCTTTTTGACTTTCATATAACCCATAGTAGTCCATTCTAATGTTCTATGTGAGCTTACATGTAAGGTGTTTTCCATTGCATTTTCCCTAGTCCTTTACATGAATTTATGATTAAACATTTGAAAAAATATTTGTCTTTATCTTTGAGTTAATGTGCAACGATGAAGTGCCAAAACATTTGTTGTGCATGTTGTAATGTCACTACATGGTGTATCTTGGTTAAAGTTGTTGTTACTCAGTTGCTAAAAATCTAGTGCTACGAATCACTATTGCAACTTTGGTGTTGCAACTCCCTACTACAACATTCAAGTCGCAACTTTGGTTTCTCAAGTCCCTGCTACAACTCTAATCTAACAAATCCCTACCACAACTTTAACACTCCAACTTGGTGTTGCAACTATGGTGCCTCAACTTAGTGCTACAACTCATTACTATAACTCCTGGAACCATGAGTCGACACCAAAACCATGAACTAATAAAAATCTCGAGCTAATATTGTTCCATTATTTCAATTTGGTTCACTATTAAACATGATTAACTGAGTTATTAATAAGTATTTTGGAATTATATATGAGTCATTTATTGTTTGTTAATTGTTTGGTTATTAGTTGGTCAACCATAGTCAACTGTGTTTAGCCATGGTTAAACATGGTCAACATGCTCATCCATTATTAACCATAAACAACCATAGACAACATGCTCAACCACGATGAACTTGGTTAAATGATGCTTGTCCATGGTCAACATGGCTAACATAATTAACCATGGTCCAACTTGGTTGGGTGGTTTAAATGGTCAATGATAATCGACCAAGGTATATATCAATGAACAATGGTCAACCTTCTCAACCACGGTCAACATTGATATAACGTCAACGTAACAATGTAATAATCATCAACATCAATGTAACATTGTTATATTAATATAACATAAATATATTGTTACATTAATGGTTGACCATGGTCAACCTTAATCAAATCTCTTCAATCTCATTAACCATGTTCAATTTTATCAACCCTCTTCAACCATTATCAACCATCACTAACCCTTGACAATCATGGTCAATCCTTGACAACCATTTATAATCATAGTCAAGCAACATGAACCATATCCAACAATGGTCTATGAATCCACCTGGTGCATGTCGATCATCTACTAGCACAATGACATTAGTAAATGTGGTTGATATATGCATATTCCTGGAATTTTCCACCTTTTATATGCCTTCAGCGTATAAAAATGATGTTGATTAATATATATCAACCACATTTAAGAATATGGATTTGCTAGTAATACATGATATATAAAAAAAGAATGTAGTTTGTAGATTTTATAATCCTTCCGAAATTTAATTATCCTCAATAAATTTACGAAATATTCTAAAATATGCAAGTTACATATGGTATAAATTAATTAAATTTTGTTTAGTCTTTATCACATCTTATGTTCAAATCTTATTAAAAAAAATTGTGTTGGTAGCAGATCTTATAAAAAAAAATTGTGTTGATAGCACGGATCTACTACCCATCTTAACTTTTTTAAAATAAGATAAATATACACCGATAATATTTGATATGTAAAGATCATCAAGGTGAAAATATAATGACTTCACTTCCGCTGAATGCCCGACAATAAAATATACCTAGCAAATAATAATCACAAAACAGAACAATGCTACTAATATTATATCCTTAGTTCTGGTTGAACTTGGTTTTGGTTCACTAAAATAAAAGTGGGATTAAGTAGCAAGAGTCTGATGTTGATGAATGTAAAATAGTACCGCATACAAGCGATTGGGCAGCTCATATATCAGATTCAATCTATGATGCAAGTTACCAATTTCAAGAAATCTGAAGGAACACTTAATTATTACATTGTAAATCCACCCTAAACTATGCACTAGTTGTTGATTTCACTAGGATTGGCATTGAAATGTATTCTGTGCTAAACGGATTGTGCTTTCGAAGACACTTTTGCTACCATGAATTGTCAATTATTGTATGAAAAAGTAGTTTAACGAGTTTCCCCATTTTTTAGGGTTGTCAACTAGACCCCATATGACCATAAATGATACACATATGGATATGTGTTGTATAGATTCCTGTCAGTAGTGTAGTGTTGAAATTTTAGGATTGGAAGGTCCAGGTTCCATAAATTCTCAAAAGCATGGCTTTAGATAACAAATTTTGACATCAATTCTTGAAAACTTTCAAGACAAATGTTTTAATGGCACTCTAACTTAAATATACTCGTAAATGATAGCTTTCATTTCTTCATTATAGCTAATATTGATTTTCATCTGTGATTATTTCTTGTTATCAAAAAAGATTACTTTCCATGATCTTTCCCGAAGATGACACACACATTCTCCAAAACTATTGAAGTATTTAGAGGTAGTAGAGATCATTCTTAAAAATATTTTAGATACGAAATGTATATATCGAATATAGTAAAATGAACGTTATCAAGGGATCCTATGAAATTTTGGAATTGATCATACTGATAAAAGTAGACTAGCTTTCTTTGCTACTAAATACAATAAAAGCATTCCAAGAACATGAATTCAAGTTCTAGAATAACAGCATGGATATATCCTTTACTACATTTGAAAAAAAAAGGGACATTTTTTTCAGCCAATATTTGTCATGACACAATTTATGAGAGGTAATTATTGCGCACATGATAAATTAGGATGAGAGGCCAAAGTATTTGATACAACTTATGACCTAATCCTTGGACAAAGAAAAATTAGGTTAAGAGATCAAATTATAGGATCTAGCGTAAAACAGGGTGATGTTTAATATGAAAGAAAGCTCAACCATTTTCATATGCAAAACCACTGGCTCACACATTGTTCTAGTGATCCTTGGAATCATCCAGATTTAATTCAGACCATGGCCATGCAGACCATTGCAGAAAATTTTTACTCAATCCTAGAGTCATGCAATTAATATTGTTGTTATTGTTATCATTATTTATGTAATCCAGAAGGATATTAAAAAAAAACAACTCCTTGCTACAACTTTGGTGCCACCTATAGAAACTTCAATGCTGCAACTCTAGTGTTGTGGGTTCTTGCTACAACCCTAATGTTTGAACTCCCTGTTGTAACCCTAGTTTCACAACTTCTTGTTGCAACTTGGTGTCGCAACTTTGGTGTTGCAACTCACTAGTGTAGCTCTAATGCTACAAATCGCTACAGTAATTTTGGTGCTACAACTCTGAGGATTATGAGTTGACACCAAAACCACAAGCCATTGGAACCTATAATTGATAATAAAAAAACTCAAACTATTCTTGTTACACAATAGTTCTTCAATTATTTCAATTTAGATAAATATTAGACATAATTAATTGAGTTGTTCTTCCATACTTTGTTATGCCAATCATGCATCTCCAGAAACTCCAAACAAAATTTCATTACAAACCCAAGCTAGAAGTGATTTGTCAACAATTGGTCAACAAAATGGCAACATTCGATTAACTGTAGAATACGCACAGTTAAAAAAAATATCAATGAAATCACGCGCTCCTTTGCTCCGGATCTAAACACTGTTTATACATATACACAGCCATTGTAATGGGAACCATATAAATCCTACGTGTGGGATTTATGCGTGGAAAAATCATGTGTTGGTTGCAGAAACAAACACCCTAACCATGCAATCAATTCACATTTTTAAATATGTGATATACACCACCTGATACGCTGCTACAAACAATGCAAATACTCTGCCCCTGCCCAGAATTAAACACAATTTATAAATGCCCGCACAATTCTCAACATGCAACAGTTATACTCATACCAGCATTTCCACGGTTTTATGGTGCGCCCTCCACATTCATACACAAGGTTTAAGCCAATGTTTTACTGTCCAGGACACCATCATTTTGAATCCACGAATTACAGTTCTGCTGTTCATACCAAAACCGCACAGCTCTACCGACCCACCGTTCTGTACGCATCGGATTTATAAATTACCACAGGCAGAAAATACAATTGCTATGGAAATAGCCACACACACAACTTAATACGCACATACATCCCCTCCATACGCAAGCGCTCGTGCTCTCCACGTTCACAGCAAATGCGCACACCATCGAAACTCCACGCTGGACTTTTACAAGATTCCTCCAACAACTCCAGCAAACCCTGTCCAAAACCTTTTCATTCTAAACTTTCAATATACTGAGACAACAGTCTTTACTTTCATGGACAACAATCATGAAGCAGTATTTGCTCAAGAAATAAGAACTATTCATAAATAGTTCAAATTTCAAATCATAATTAATCACGTAGTTGTCAATATTCAAACCAGATTAATGTGGCAATAAATTAATAACTGCGATGCTCAAGACGAACTCCCTGGCTCAGGAATCAGCTGTTTTTTTGTTTGCCGTCAAAAAAAGCGTGACTTATTTTTTTCCAGCATCTTACAACAATAATTGAAGGTATTACCAACCAGAAGCTGTTTGCCAACACAAAGTAACTCCAATAGTAATATCGATCAGCAGAGAAGTTGTCACAATGAAAAGGAGCATATATATATTGTATTCAACCGTAATAAGAATGAAATCAAAACAACGATGCATGCATAAAAAAAAACCATTACACTAAAATGCTAGAGAGGTTTTGAATTTATGCTTTGACGTCGTCTTCCTCTCTCTGATGAGAGCGGTAGCTGCTTCATTAATTTATAATAATAATGGATATGTACATAAAGGATAGATAAGACCTTATCTCTTAGGAAAAGCAAGATTTTTTCTTTTTTACACAATGACTTAAAGCTGGAAGCTTTATTCCCTATTTTTTATCCTAATTTTAACTAAAAAAGCATAGAAATTCTATCCCCATTTTATTCCATATTTACAAATGAAGATGTTCTAGATGCTCCCGCATCAGACACCCAAGGTTGAAAATGATCATGATCTCCTGATCGTGCTTCTTTTTTTTTTATCTTGTCCGCCTGGATCCCATACTTTGTTCTGCAAGTCCTCATCTGTTGTTACTTGCTGCCTTTCTCCAGGTCTCCATATTTTATGTTGTCTTGCTCCATTAGCTGCACTTTCATAATCTGTCTCTGTTTTCATCTTGCTGTTGCTTCTGCTGCTTCCCTTCCTTGCTGATGTCTTCCGCTGAGATGCTTTCAACATGATTCTTCTAATGAGCTCAATTTCTTTGTCCAATGATTCTTCAAACTGTTGACTTCTTGCTGCCTGCTGAGCTCAGACGGCTTGCTCAGTCTATCCTGTTACTTGCTGACTTATTGCTCTTATTCTTGTTTCTGTTCCGACTGCCACCCAATCATCCATACCCTCTTGTCTTCTGGAACAAAAAACTCCTTCTCCCTGCATTTGACTACTCAACTGAGTCAAATATTCTGCAACAATACCTGCATTCAAAAAGACTGGTTAGAATAAAAATCATAAGGCATCAATGCCTTGTATTCCTTTGCCAGCATTTCAGTATACTGTTCTGAATCCTCCATTATCAGCACATCAGTATGCTGATCCAAACTTCTCAAAGAATCCTTTGAAGAATTCTCAAGACTGTCAACCAGTCTTTCTCCCATGTCATCTGCTTCCATGGCAATTTCCTGTACTTGTTTACTGTATTGAACTCTTCCATCTGCTGCATTCTCCGTGTCATATCTTGGATTCTCTAACCAATATTCCTACAGTGCAATTTCTTTGTAGCATTGTTGAAGCATCACATCATCATTTACAGTCCCTGCATTCATGCACAACTTGTCAATTTTAAAACCATGTGACCCCTTGTCCTTACTTGAAGTTTCAGTCTTCAAGTCTTCATCTTCACTATCTCTCAGAAATTCTCCTTGTTCCATTTCAACTTCCTCTTGACTCATCTTCTTGCCATTTATCTTGGCATCCTCTTTCTTATGTCCTCTACTGTAGATTTTTCCTGAACCTCTGCTATGACTATTAGTAGTCATCTTCTTCTCGTCTTTCATCATGCGCTCCTTTGCAACAAGCCTCTGCAACAGCTAGTCCTCCTGGCTGCAATCTTACCTCACTAAGCTCTCCTCACTTAGTCTTTTGGTAAGCACAAGTCCTCCATCTGGAACCTCTTCCTGAGCAACACCTTTGCTCCTTCTAGGCTTCTGCAATCTCCCACGCTCTCCTCAGAACACTTCAGTTGTTCTCTCTATCCAATTCCTTATTGGATTCTTCAGGTTCACTGCGACTTCTCTGCAACCATAAACTTCATTTACAAATTTGAAATCAGAAAAATAATCTCACATCTTAAGATCTTGCCTCATCTCATCTTCTTCCCACTTCTGCAATCTTCTTCACTGTATGTGTGTATGCTGCATATCAAATTTAAAAATCAAAGAAACATACTTCAGCTATATTCATTCAAAAACAGACTTCTTCAAGAAAACAATCCCGCTTTGATACCACCTGATGCAGGCCTCAACCCGCATAAACCAGGATCTTCAATACTTTTTTATGCCAATCATGCATCTCCAGAAACTCCAAACAAAACTTCATTACAAACCCGAGCCAGAAGTGATTTGTCAGCAATTGGTCAACAAAATGGCAACATTCGATTAACTGTAGAATATGCACAGTTAAAAAAAATATCAATGAAATCACGTGCTCCTCTGCTCCGGATCTAAACACTGTTTATACATATACACAACAATTGTAATGGGAACCATATAAATCCTACGTGTGGGATTTATGCGTGGAAAAATCGTGTGTTGGTTGCAGAAGCAAACACCCTAAGCATGGAATCAATTAACATTTTTAAATATCTGATATACACCACTTGATATGTTGCTACAAACAATTCAAATAATCTGCCCCTGCCCAGAATTAAACACAATTTATAAATGCCTGCACAATTCTCAACATGCAACAGTTATACTCATACCAGCATTTCCACGGTTTTATGGTGCACCCTCCACATTCATACACAAGGTTTAAGCCAATGTTTTACTGTCCACGACATCATCATTTTGAATCCACGAATTACAGTTATGTTGTTCATACCAAAACCGCACAACTCTACCGACCCACCGTTCTGTACGCACCGGATTTATAAATTACCACAGGCAGAAAATACAATTGCTATGGAAATAGCCACACACACAACTTAATACGCACATACATCCCCTCCATACGCAAGCGCTCCTGCTCTCCACGTTCATAGCAAATGTGCACACCATCGAAACTCCACGCTGGACTTTTACAAGATTCCTCCAACAACTCCAGCAAACCCTGTCCAAAACCTTTCCATTCTAAACTTTCAATATACTGAGACAACAATCTTTACTCTCATGGACAACAATCATGAAGTAGTATTTGCTCAAGAAATAAGAACTCTTCATAAATAGCTCAAATTTCAAATCATAATTAATCACATAGTTGTCAATATTCAAACCAGATTAATGTGGCAATAAATTAATAACTGCGATGCTCAAGATGAACTCCCTGGCTCGGGAATCAGCTGTTTTTTTGGTTTTGCCGTAAAAAAACGTGACTTATTTTTTTCTAGCATCTTACAGCAATAATTGAAGGTATTACCAACCAGAAGCTGTTTGCCAACACAAAGTAACTCCAATAGTAATATCGACCAATAGAGAAGTTGTCACAATGAAAAGGTGCATATATATATTGTATTCAACCGTAATAAGAATGAAATCAGAACAACGATGCATGCATAAAAAAAAAACCATTACACTAAAATGCTAGAGAGGTTTTGAATTTATGCTTTGACGTCGTCTCCCTCTCTATGATGAGAGCTGTAGCTGCTTCATTAATTTATAATAATAATGGATATGTACATAAAGGATAGATAAGACCTTATCTCCTACGAAAAGCAAGATATTTTCTTTTTTACACAATGACTTAAAGCTGGAAGCTTTATTCCCTATTTTCTATCCTAATTTTAACTAAAAAAGCATAGAAATTATATCCCCATTTTATTCCATATTTACAAATGAAGATGTTCTAGATGCTCCCGCATCAAATATCCAAATGATAATGAGATAATTTATTTATTGAATTTTTATTTTATTTGTAATTCATAATTTTTGAGTGTGTGATTGGATTAATTAATTTAACTGATGATAAAAGTCCACAAAATTTGCCTCTAATGGAAACAACCTTGCATAAATAACAATTGGGAATGGGAATGATAGAATTTGAATGCTTGCATGAACATACTTGTGTTTTAAGAACTATGTATCATCATTTGGATATATTCCTAATTCACAGATATGATATCATTGTTGAAAAATGATAATTACACTTGTATCACATCTTAGAAGCGAGTCTGCATCAAAACTAATGTTTATGTAATGAGAAACAATGACCATTTCTAAATTTTCCATCTTATCCCCTCCCCTCCATTCATTGTGTAAATGGTTCATACATTTGAATATACATTGTACTATTTTCCATATAGTTGTTAGCCTCAAATTATTATAACACTCATAATGAACCTAACATTCCATTCATATTTTCCCATTCCCTCCATCCTCACACTCAATATAGATCATTTTCATTTATCTTAGCAGTAGGCCTTCTCAATGCTTCCACCATTACCTTATCAATGCTAGGGGATGGTCAAGAGAATTCCATCATTCAAACCCCTCAAACTAAAGGATGACTTTAATTACTTTTGCATGCTTCAAGTCACTAAGAAATATCATATCTCTAAGCAATAGGCCTTCTCAATGCTTCCGCCCTGACCTTATTAGTGTCTGGGGACAGTCAAGGTAATTCCACCATACAAATGCCTCCAACCAAGGGATGAATTTAATTACTTTTGCATGCTTCAAATCACTAAGAGTTATCACCTGTAACCTAACCTTAAGGTTGTATGTTTTACCTTAAGAATTTTTAATTTTTAATACACATCATTAGCAGATAGGAGGAAGCCATATTTTTCTCTTCATCATTATGGTTCCAATAGTTAATTCACTAACCATGTTAGTTATTCAATCATTAACTTTAGTATTTTGTTGAAGACCACGGAACATTGTAGTAGAATGAATATTTTTTAATAAAGATTTTATTCTCTTAAGAATGCCTTTTATTTTGTCATCCTTGTGCTAGTGGCAACCACTGATTTTTGTAAAAGGTTCCTTCAATCTCTACCTAATTAATAATATGCTTCTAAAAAAGAGCATATGCTTCTACCTAATTATTTGTGTTTTTACCCAAGCCCTAGGGATAAGATATTTCATTTTTTCCAACGGAGTAAAAATAACCTCCTATCATGCCACTCCCCATGCCACTCTCAATTAATAATTTATTTTCATACTAAATTAATTGAAGTATTATATATATATGTTATTTATGCTTTTTCCTAAGTCCTAAACATATGATACTTCATTTTTTCTATTGGGGCAAACAAAAACCCATACTCATTCCACTCCTAATTAATAATATATTTTCATACTAAAGTAATGTAAGTAATTTTTTTATAATATGCCTAATTGTGTTGAAAAGAGTTTTCTATATCTCAACAGGAGGGAGATGTACAATTTTTCCATATTCAATATGAAATTTGTATATATATACAAGAGTATTTTATTACTCACAATCTTATTTAAATTTACATAAAATACCTCCATTATATAGCAATGGAGGAGACCTACTGTCGGTTAAGGATAACTATGATAATTAGGCAGATGCAAGTCTCTATGTGAGCTTACAACTCACTATACTTAGCTCATAGGAAAAAGAGGCATTGGAAAAGCCAACTCTAACAACCCCCCTTAAGCGAAACAAAGGAAGTAACTAAAGAATAAAGAAAACAAAGAATGTGTCTCGACAATGAGGCCTGATTAGGTACCCATGTGCAAACTCTCATAAGCATATAAAGAGATAAAAACCGGTAGAAAAACTCCCCCCCAAAAGAGAGAAAGATGCTAGTGCTCAAATTATCATGGAACTAAAATTGTAGATCCCATAATGATCCACTGAATTGCAAGAACATAGGCCTTCTCCAATAAATAAGTACGAAATGTTGAAGTACCAAAATTCTAAAGATGATATTTGTGAAACCTCAATGAGGTCGGTTCACATCCAAAAAATGAAAGTGCAAAATGATTGACGCTTTTTTCATAAAGATTTTTTGTAAAATAGTTTTTTCCTTTAAAATGGATTTTGGAATTTTTTGGGCAGACATTTTTTATTCCACGAATTAAAAAAAAAATATATTGAGAGAATTCGTAAATGACGCTAATTAAGGAATAGACATATTTCCATGTATTTGATGTTGATGCCATAATACCACATAAGATTATTCTATTACTCACAATATTATGTAAAAGTACATAGAAGACCTCCATTATATAGCAATGGAGGAGACCGAGTGTCGATTAAGGATAACTACGTAACTTGGGTAGATGCAGGTCCCTATGTGAGCTTACGACTCACCATACTTAACTCATAGGGAAATGAGGCATTGGAAAAACCCTTTCTCTCTCTCAAAAAAAAGAAAAAAGAAAAAAGAAAATATATATTATATATATATAATTATATATATAGTAATGAAAATACAAATACTATTTATTTCAAGGAATATGAAGAAAATAGCTTTAGCCTTACTCTGTCAAATGTTCTGCAGGATGGAGTGATGTCTTTAGTGGAGAAAGGGAAAAAAGGGAAAAAACCCTTGTCTTTGAATTCAAGAATGTCGTAAATATATTTGATGTCAATTCTGATTTTCTGTGTAATCTAGTTTTTCTAGTAGTAATGGAAAATAAATTACCAAAAAAAGTGTTAACTTCATCTATATATATATATATATTATATTATATTATAATATTTATATATTATATATATATTATTATTTTCACAAATAAATATTTTAATATTCTATTTTTGTATTAAAAATAAAAAATAAAAAGAATTTATTGTTTTTTTAAATATTTATGTTATATAAAATATTATAAAAAAACATAATAGCTAAAACATTTTAATAATGTATTTTTCAATCTGAAAAAATGTGGAAAATTTTGTAATTTCTTCAATGTTTAACATAACTTTAGTATGTGAGAATTTAATAAACTTATCTTGGTTGAGAACTATTTCATCATGCTCGAAATGATGAACATCGTGAATGCTGTGAGCGAGAGAAGGGTTTGTGCTATAGGATTCTTCAAATCCATCTCATTGAGTTTGGATAAATTGCTTCTGAAGATGGGGGGCGGGGGGGGTGGGGTAGCTCTAACACCTCCTCTGTTCTTTATCTATAGACTAGAAAAGATGGCTTCTGTGGCGATTAGCGGTCTAGGCAAAGGATCTCACCTAGGCATGATCAATGGAGTTTTGTTCTCAGATTTTGTTGGGCTTCCTTTTGTTGGTCTTAATGGTAACCTTGACCTTGTCGATGCTCATGGATACAACTCTTTAAACCTATATAGTTCAATTTTTAAAGGGGCTCTTAAGCATATGAGTTCTCTTGGGCCAAATGCATGTGCAAGATTTTTTCCTACAAAGTGTTTGTTAAAATTACTAACTATAATTCTCAATGGGGGTCTAGAAATCTCATATAGTTTTCAACATAATGCTCATGCTTGGAAAGTTACTCAAGCTAGTCATGGCTATCTTGTGTTGTCAAGCTTTTAATCATGGGAAGGATATTGACAAAGTGCTATCCGAAAATTCAAAAAGAGGAGTCAAACTAGGGTTTGGTAATGTTTGCAAATTGTTTGACCAAAGCATCCAACCAGCGAGCCCTCCCAGGGATGTTATGGATTAGAATTAAAAAATTCTCCATTGTTTTTAGGACCATTTTCATACATTCTCTATGTTTCATGGTAAAATAGTTGGACCTTATAGTTTCAGTAGCTAACATCATTCATCAAAGTACAAGAGTCCCTATGGGAGTGATTAGGCTCTATGAAGCGTGTATGAAGGAAGGTTTTTGAAGATGGCAAGTGATCTCAAAACTTATGACATTTGAAAGGATGCTTCTATCTCCCTTATTGTTGGTTTAAAGGAGGTGTTAGGGTTGACAAGGCTTCTTCTTCTTCATGGCCCATGTCTTTCAATGAAGCCTTAAAGTTGGGTCCCATTCCTCAGACTCCCAAGGAGCTCTCACGTCAGGCTTTTGTCATGCAAAATTCTTCGGATTTCCTAATTCTAGAGGCAGATGAGAACATTAATAAGAAAAGCACAATAGATTTTGTAAGTCAAGCAATTATATGTTGTTTTAATGGTTTTTGACCTTTGACAACTACCCTCTCAGATTGGGTCCACCAGAGTTGGTCTTAGAACCTATATTTCCTGTTTTGCTCTAAGGGATACTTCAATATTGTTTTTAAATATTTGTGGAACACCAAAAGAAGGTTTTTGATTAGGGGCCCTAGGTTTGGGGTCGAGCTAGTCTTTTGATTAACTTATGGTTCTCGAACTTTAATCCTGTCACCATGAATTACTTGCATTTTCTTGTTTGGGTTAGGCTCCCAAATGTGCCTCTTCAATAGATCTAGTATGAGATCCTAAAGGATATTGGTGACTCTATACGCAACTTTATCAAAGTAGATAGTGAAAATTTGTCAAAAGGATTAGTTAGTTATGTCTTCATATGTGTGGAAGTGGAGCTCAGTGAAGGTTTACCAAATAAAATCACCCTAAAATGGGAGAGAAAGAAGAATATCCAACCATTGGACTACAAAAATATTGCCTTCAGGAGTAGAATTTACCAACAACCAAGGAACTTTTAGAATGCATGTCCCTCTTCAAAAGGTACTTTCTGCAACTAGGAATCGAAGAGAAGATATTATGGCTGGAGAGATCCAAAGGTCACAGCAAAGCCAAAGAATTCTTCAAGTCGAAAGAAGAACAACTCTCACAATCATAAGTAATCTCCAAATAACATAGATTCTCAGGATACCAGGAAGCCCCCAGCTACATAGACACAAACCCTAGTAGAGGAAATTCTTTTGGAAAAGGACATTCAAAGAAATTCATCCATAATTGTACCTACAGTTTGCAGGAAAAAGCACAACCATGTGTTTGATCATTCTAATAGTGAGAAATACCTATTGAAATTGGCCAAATTGGTTGCTATGGTTCTTTCTCAAAAGAGTTAAGAAGTAGCATTATTCTCTTCTATGTCGGATGGCTTGATATGGTGGATTGATGTTAGTAGGAGAAAGGGTAAAAAGTAAAAATCCACGAATCACCCTATTTTCTAAACCAAGATTGTAGTAGATGTACTTTAGAGTATATGATATCATGATATAATATGTTTATATAGAATTAATAGATTTTTCAATTTACAAAAAACATCATACTTTTGATATGTAACATTTGAAAAATATTAATAATAAAATAAATATTTCAAAACAAATTACTAGAAGAAAAATATATTTATAATATTAATTATATATATATATATATATAATAATAAACTCCATACAATATTGTATAAATAACTAAATAATATGTTGTGTGTTGTTGTGTGTTTGTATTTTAAAAAATTCAGTAGAATGAAAAAAAAAGGATTAAAATTTCAATTTGTATATTTAAAAATATCTTTTAATATCTTTTTTTGCTGAAGTAGAGTGGGACCTTCTATTAGACTAGTAAAATACATAACGTACGTAATTTTGCACCCGCTCTGTGAAAATTCAACAGCAATCGAGCTATAAAAAAAAAAACGAAACAAACTTCAAAAACCAAGAAAAGCCCGAACAAGACTATAGAGGAGCATGTTAGTCGGACTGTGGTGCATCAAAATAGAAAATTGAACGCCTTTAAGGATGGGCCCACAGAACCGATGACCCACACAACTTCAACAAAAGACCAACCATAAACTGTTAATTATCATGTTATCCTGAAGACCGTGTGATCCAAACTTCCAATATCCAACAGTCACGCGTTAATTTCGAGATGACACCTCTTCCTCACTTTAACTCTGCTTACAGACCCAAAAAGGACTTTAGGCTGCCTATCTAAACTTTTTCGGGTACGAATGCCGAATTATCATTCGTGAATTTTCTCCGCCCGAAATCCATAGGATGGAGGAGAACCAAAGGGATCACGGAAACTAGCCCCCTTTTTAACCTCTCTTCCGAATCCAAAAATATATAAGCCCCCTCACTATAAATTTTTGGGTCCGGATTAAAGAATAAAGATCGAGCATATTTATGCCTAAAATGTGTAGGATGGTAGTGATCTTGGGAAATAGCCCACCCTTTAACATTTATTTCGAACTCGAAGCAAGAATGGGCCACCAATCTATAATTTTTCAGGTCCAATTGTATAGTTAACCTACGCATATATTTTGGCCTAATATCCATAGGATGATAGAGATCTGGACCATCTTTGGTCAGGATCCTTCCAACTTGCCCATTGTTTACCTTCTGCCTCTTCCCTGTGCCAGGTCCTCTTTCTTTAGTTTCCATTATTCTTTGCTTAGCTTATTTCTCAAGCTCTGAAAGTGCTCCCAGTCTATGTTAGCCTGTTGCTGACAGTCTTCACGCAATTTTCCTGGGGGATTCGACCTCCAATTATATCTTCTATTGCTTTTCAAACAAAGTACCCCTTCATTCGCCAACTGATCCGCGAGCCTATTAGCAGTTCTCTGAACATGAATAAAATAGAGGGTTCTCAGTGTTTTTAGGTGGGATAAGATACATTGATATACCTGCAATAACCGCCTATGTTTCGACACTCTTTTTGGTGTTGTGCCATTGCATATTTTCTTGACCAAATTGATTATCAACTCAGAGCCAGCTTCGATGATGGTGTTATGCAAATTTGATTTAATTAAGATTCATAGGCATTGCTCCATGGCCATCAGTTCTGCCATATTATTAGTGGCTTTCCTAAATAACTATGAAAGATGATTTTTATGTATCCCTTCTCATCTCTTATGCCTCCACCATAACCAGCCACCCTCGAGTTTCCTTTCGATGCTCCATTTATATTGCATTTCAAAAATCCATGCAGAGGAGGTTGCCAGAAGTCCTTATCTGCTGTAATGTGACTAACAATCTTGCTTATGCCCTGGGTGAAAGGCACCTGAAGATCTAGGTTCACAAGTATTTGAACATCCTGGTATTGAGGTGGGTTCTCAAAGGGTTTCTTTATAAGGATGCCTACAATCTCTTTGAGCTGTCTAATGATATGAGCTATGATACTCTGGGATGAGGCCATTCTGTTCTTGAAAATCCTATTGTTGCGTTCTTTCCAAACATCCCAGATTAGAAAGCCTAGAACCAAAGTCCAAGCCTTGTTGGTTATTTCATAATCATAGAAGTTTCTCCTCCAGTTCTTCAAAGTTCCAGTAATGTTGAAAATGTCCCTATCTGTTTTTCTGAAGATTGAAGCCACCTAGTTCCACAAGGTGAAGGTAAAAGGGCTGATATTGAGAAGGTGTTCCATTGTTTCTTCCTGTAATTCACATAACTAGCATCTGGATGGGCTTGCTAGCCCTCTACTCTGAAGGTTATCCAAAGTCAAAATTTTCTTATGATGCACCAACCACATAAACATTTTGATTTTCCTCCATTGCGGGTTCTACCATAGGTCCTTCCAAACGCTATCAGGGTTTGGTATGTCAAGCCCTAGGGTCAATATTTCGGCTTCTTTAAGATTGAAGTTTCCTTCGTTGTTTCTGCCCCATCTCAATTGGTCAAATAATGTTGATGTCAAAATATTCCTCTCTTCCAAGATCACTGCAAGAGCTTCTGCTTGGGCCTTCAGAAGGGTCTCTTCACTATAAACCAATTCCTTCCATGTTCTCCATTTGCCCTTGTTCCTGGCCTGATCCCAGAAGTCACTTACCCTAAGTAGGCCTTTATTGTTAGTGTCATTCTTGAGATAGGCTAGTTCTGTTATGTGTGGAGCATGATTGTTCAAAGGTCTTTGTTTCAGCCGGATGTATACACCAGGAAGTTTGTACACCCCTCCACGTGGGGGGGTGCAGGGGGGACCCAAGAAGACATGGATTATATGTCTAAAGTTCCATATGCATCAGCAATTGGAAGCTTAATGTATGCAATTGTCTGCACAAGGCCTGATATTGCACATGCAGTGGGAGTTGTAAGCAGGTACATGAACAATCCTGGAAAGGAACATTGGATGGCAGTGAAATGGATTCTCAAATATTTGAAAGGTACCACAGATCAAGCATTATGCTTTGGTGGTTCAAACATTTCTCTACAGGGATATGTTGATGCAGATATGGCAGGTGACAGAGATAACAGGAGGAGCACTACAGGATATGTATTCACTGTTGGTGGAATAGTTGTCAGTTGGGTTTCAAAAATCCAAAGTGTTCTTGCACTTTCAACAACAGAAGCAGAGTATGTTGCTGCTACAGAGGCTAGTAAAGAAATGATTTGGTTACAAAGGTTTATGGGTGAATTGGGTAAGGAGCATGATAAGGGCACGTTATACAGTGATAGCCAAAGGATTCATCTTGCAAAGAACTCAGCATTTCATTCTAGGACTAAACACATACAGCTCAATTACCATTTCATACAATCAGTGTTGGAAGGTGGAGAGTTAAAGCTGGAAAAGATACACACTAGCCAAAACCTGCAGATATGCTAACAAAAGTTGTAACCAGGGAGAAACTGAGAATATGCTAAGTTTCAATTGGTCTTCAACAATGACAATGAAGATGATAAATAGCTAGGAACAAAGAGGAGTCATTTCCTAGCAAATGAAGCAGCGATGGAGTTGCTACAATCATTCTCCAAGTGGGAGATTGTTGTGTGTGGAGCATGTTTGTTCAGAGGTCTTTGTTTCAGCTAAATGTATACTCCAGGTAGTTTGTACACCCCTCCACGCGGGGGGGTGCACGGGGACTTTGTCCCCCTCGTGGGGCGTCATGTGGGGGGCCGATCCCCCCTGCGGGGGTCCGGGGCCAAACGGTCCCCCGGGCAGGGGGCTCGGCGGCAACGCTATCCGAAGCTAAAAAATAGAATGTAAAAATTGCCTTGTAAAAAGTATAATTTAACTTTCTAGGTCAATCTGGGCCGTTCATTCAGGCGGGATGAATTCTGACGGTAGAACTTATGTTTAGTTTAGGGGGTTTTTTTCCCTAGAAGGCAACCCCTCTCTTCATATGAGGCCATTGTATTGAATCTGTGTAATAGATGTGTATTTTGTGAGCGAGAAACAAAGAGGCGAGACTGTGAGAGAAAACAGAGGATATTACAACGGATCTGCTGTAGGTTGTGTCTCTTGAGTTTGCTGGATAATAGAAAGGGAGGACTGGCTGTTCGGGGTGGACGTAGCCCAAACTGGGTGAACCACGTATATCTATGTCTCTCTTGTTTTATGCCTTTTCTGTGTTTATCTTTCTGCAATATTTTATGTGTTTCATTGCTCCATAATATATAATTTTATAACATTGCCTAGAGACGTAATTACAGATGGAGGGCCACAATTCATAGGCCATAAGTTCACTGCAACATTAAAGAATTATCATATTATGCACAAGATCATGACTCCATACCACCCATAGGAAAATGGCCAGGTAGAAAGCACAAATAAAGTGATCGAGGCAATACTCACAAAGACAGTTGCATAACATAGACGTGACTGGGCTACCTGATTGCCAGAATCCCTGTGGGCATACCGTATGACATGGAGAAATACCACGGGATATTCCCCATACCAAATAATATTTGGAAAAGAACCTATCTTCCCAATTAAATTTGAAATCCAGACATTGAGGATAGGTCAAGAGGTAGGCTTGGACTTAAACGAGGCACAGATTAATATGCTACATCAAATCAATGAATTGGATGAAATCCAATTATCAACTCTTCAACGCACTTCACTGATCCAACAACAAAGAGCGAAATAGCATGATTCCCTTATTAAAAAGAAGAACTTCCACGAAGGATATTGGGCACTCCTGTATAATTCTAGGTTCCAGAATTTCCCTGGAAATCACCAGACCAGATGGTTAGGACCTTATGAGATACAAAAGGTGCATGATAATGGCACCATCACATTAGCCACCATAGATGGGTCTGGCTATTCTTTTAAAGCGAATGGACATCAAGTATGACTTTATCACAAACCGCTTACCAGGGAGTCCTTTTGCCAACAATACAGGAAGATTCCACCATACAAATCCTCACTCAAGAGGATTACCCATCCTCAGCATTGACCTAGTAAATAATTCATTTTGTCTTTAAATTTTGTACATAAATTTTTCTTTCTATTTTGATTGAATAAACTATAAATAAACTCCTTTTTTCCTTTGTTGTTTTGTTTAAGGAGCAACTACTATTCCCTCCAAAGAACAGTTGTCGTTCCCTCTAAGGAACATCAATTTTGTGTACAGATTTTCGTGTTGTTCCCTTTAAGGAATAGTTGTCATTCCATTGAAGGAACACGAGTCTCCTGTATATTTGATTTTCATGTTGTTCCCTTTAAGGAATAGTTGTTGTTCCCTCCAAGGAACAGTTGTTGTTCCCTTTAAGGAACAACAATTTCATGTGTGTTTGCTTTTGTTGTTCGATTTAAGGAATAGTTGTTGTTCCCTTTAAGGAACAGTTGTCGTTCCATTGAAGGAACAACAGTCCCCTGTATATTTGATTTTCGTGCTGTTCCCTTTAAGGAACAACTATTGTTCCCTGTAAGGAATAGTTGTCGTCCCCTTAAAGGAACAACAGTTCTGCATGTACTCATTTTTGTTGTTCCATTTAAGGAACAACTACTATTCCCTCTAAGGAACAAATGTTGTTCCCTCTAAGGAACAACTTTCATTCCATCTAAGGAGCAGCAGTGCCCTGTATATTTGATTTTTGTGTTGTTCCATTTAAGGAACAGGTGTTGTTCCCTCTAGGGAACAACAACCGTTCCATCCAAGGAACAAGCAATTTTGCGTGCATTTGGTTTTTGTTGTTCCCTTTAAGGAAAAGTTGTTGTTCCCTCTAAGGAATAGCAGTTGTTCCCTCTAAGGAACAACAGTTGCATGTGTGTCTATTTTTTTGATGTTCCTTTTAAGGAACAACTGTTGTTCCCTCTAAGGAACAACTGTTGTTCCCTCTAAGGAACAACTGTTGTTCCCTCTAAGGAACAACAGTCGTTCCCTCTAAGGAATAGCACTTCCATGTGTGTTTGTTTTTTTTGTTGTTCCCTTTAAGGAACAATTGTTGTTCCCTCTAAGGAACAGCAGTCGTTCCCTCTAAGGAACAACACTTCCATATGCATCTGTTTTGTTGTGGTTCCCTTTTAGGAACAACAGTCGTTCCCTCTCAGGAACAACACTTTCATGTGCGTTTGTTTTTTTTTTTTTTTTTTTTGCTATTCCATTTAAGAAATAGTTGTTGTTCCCTCTAAGGAATAGCAGTCATTCCCTCTAAGGAACAAAACTTCTGTGTGCGTCTATTTTTTTTTTATGTGCCCTTTAAAGAACAATTGTTGTTCCCTTTAAGGAACAGCAGACCTTCCCTCTAAGGAACAACACTTCCGTGTGTGTTTTTTTTTGTTGTCCCCTTTAAGGAACAATTGTTGTTCCATGTAAGGAACAACAACCATTCCCTCTAAGGAACAACAACCGTTCCCTCTAAGGAACAACAACCGTTCCCTCTAAGGAACAACACTACTATGTGCATTTGTTTTTTTTTAGTGTTCCCTTTAAGGAACAGCTGTTGTTCCCTCTAAGGAACAATAGTTTCATTTCGGTTTGTTTTAATGTTGTCCCCTCTAAGGAACAACAGTTTCATTTGCGTCTATTTTTCCGTTATTGCATCTAAGGAACAACAATTTCCCATCCAATTATTTTTTTTCTTTTCACTGTTCCTTATAAGGAGTAACCGATGCTCTTTCTAAGGAACAATTGTTGTTCCCTCTAAGGAACAACAGTTTTGGTGTGCAATTTTGTTTGTTTTTATTGTTCCTCCTAAGGAACAACTGTGGTTCCCTTTAAGGAACAACAATTTTGTGTATTTTTCTTGTTGTTCCCTCCAAGGAACAACACTTTTTGTGAAAGGTTTTTTTTTCTTCTTTTTTTTTAAAAGAAAATAAGCACCTTGTGAATATTATTTCACTCTCTATAATCCACTATAGGGCAATAATAAAAACATATATATAAGGATACAAATTTGAAGGTTACTGGAACAAGCAAATCGAATATTATCATCTTTAATAAGACTACTTTGTATTAATTAAAAAAGGAGTAGGACACAACCATCTATATCACTTTGATGTGCTTATCTTCACTATAAACCAAATTGATTGATTATTTATACCATGGTGGTTCTTCAATAACCCCTATAATTCTCTCTGCTCATTATCATTGAATAAGAGTAAGGGCATATTTTTTTTATTGGTATATTCAGACTTCATCCACCATCCCTACTCTTAAGGAGTGTTGAGCTACCCTCTATATATAAATAGGAAGTGCTATCTAAAATATATATAAATACATATATACATATGTTTACTAACAATTTCATTATTTGTGAGGTGGAGCATAGGGGGTCTCATCATGAGCCAGCCTACCATGATCATAAGGAAGCAGCAAAGTGGCATTCCCACTATGGCCACTGCACCAGGGATATGATATAATGGATGCATAAAGAAAAATAAAGTCCTTGGAATAGGCAGTCTCATCATGAGCTGGTCTGCCCACTTTTCGCTCCTCCCCAGTGAATGGAATTATGATTCATCTAGTCACCAAGCCAACACAATGGCCTCCATTCTGACATCATAAGGAAATTTCCTAATTATACATAAAGGATCATGGTTCCAAAGGGTGAAAAAGCAACTATGTCAAGGTTATAAACACCTATGGGCAATAGAAGCTCTACTAATGGTATTGGAGTCAAATTTTCAACATCAATAGTGATTATAACTCCCTTTTCTTATTCTTTATCTTTATTACAGAGAAGATTATACCCCTGATTTATTTTTTTTGAACTTTTATGCATGAGATATCTTTTAAAAAATAAATCCTAGTGGTTTAAGTGGAATAATGACCGTAAAGCATCTTGCCCACGTAAGATGTCCTTTCTTCCTTTTCAAATCATTCCATGACATCTCCACATTTATTCATAATTATCGTTCTATGCATCGATTTCAGTACCCCGATATTTTTGTGATCCTATCATAAATATGTATACCTTTCCCTTTTTACCACTCCTGTACATCACCGCCAGTGCATCATTTCTTCATTTAACTAGTTGAAGGCAACCTATCATTTTAAGGGGGGCCAGGGTGAATCCCAAAGCACTTATGCATATGTGTCAGTCCTTTATTTGGTTATACTGAACTATACGACATTCCATAATAGCAAGTCTTTAATGGTATCCATGTTGAAAAAGTATCATCCAATATTAACAACTTGATGTTCCATTGTGGGATTTGTCTATTGCTGTGTTACCTATGTTAAGCTTGTGCAGAATTCAAATAAAATGGGAGGAAGAATAGTGCGCAAGGAGCCACTGATACTAGCTGTTTCCGATGCCGCAAAGGAAATTTTAGTCAGAGCTGGATGGGTTGCATATTTCACATGACTGCAGCAACCCAATGAAGCCATTCCTATCAAATTCTTATATAATTTATGGAATGAACATTCTACGATAAGAGGAAGGAAAATTAGAGTGACACACGCAGTAATAGCTGAAGTGTCCAGATTACTAGTAGTCGGACCCATATGGAATCATAAAAATTTGAGGTTGTAGGACGCTATTGTAGTCTTTCACGATGAGGGGCAGAGCCTGATTATCAAAGGAAAAGGAGTTTAACCTTCATCCCTTGGAGAATCGTGGATAGAATTGGCTAGAATCATTCAGAGCTATATCACATGTGACAGAAGAAAAGATGTGGTAAGGCCATCACACCTTAAACTATTAGCAGTTCTGAAGTAGAAATGTTTTGTAAACTTGCCTATGTATTAAAATGACAACATATAGAAGCTGTCTTGAGTCATCATTGCTTAATTAGGTTGATAGTAAGCTATAACCTTGCCCAACAGCAAACTAGTTGGGAAGAATTATTATTTACCATAGAAGGGAGGTTAGCTTTACCTGCTCCAAAAAGGAAAAGAACTACCAGCACAACAAACATTCCACAAAAACATAGACATTCTGTCAGAGTAGAAACAAGCTTGAGAATAGTTGAAAACCTCCAGGGTAGCAGCAGCCAACCCTTAGAACTATCTAGTCTAGAAAATGAGCAACAATTACAACTTGAAGGACAGGATAACCGGGAGTCGGAACTTGAGGAGGAAATAGATCACTCTATTGATGAGAAGAGGAATGAAACAGAACTCCCCTTAACACCCAACATAAGTTCCCCGCGAGACTTATTTGATATCGAATTGGCCTAGATTTTGGCCAATATGAATGAATTTATACAGCCCGAAAGCTTTCTCAACCTTAATGTTGAAGCAACACAATTGGAAGAAAACTCTACCCATAATAGGAGCATATCAGAAAATATAATTAGTGAAGAAGAAACAGGGGCAGAAGTTACTCAGGAAGAGGCAGACCAAATCAGTAATGTGCCTCCAGGAGAGCCCAGTCCGGTCAGTTTAAATACATAGGATGTGGGACAAACAGGAGAAATAGGAACAAGTCAGGGTAAGGACACAACGCTTGAAGAACAAAATATAGATTAGTAGCCAAGCTCGATAACAGTAGAAACGATTAGTGGAATAGTTGTTCCTTCTAAAAAGAAGAAAAACAAAATTAAAAGGCTTAGAAAGGAACAACAGAGGTTGCAGAAATTAGTGAAAAGACTCAGGCAAAGGATAAGGACATTAATACCAGGGAAAGTTTCAAACAAAACCCCGGAAACATTAGATGCAGACATTCAAACTGAATTTCATGATACAAAGGTCACTAGGACTCAAACTGAGCCCATATTCACTCCAATTGTTAAGGAACAACACGTCACTGTTGTAGAAGAAGTTGCCCAAACAAAGAGTATACATTTTCGTAATGCAACTGTTCAAATGGAAGTGGTACCCTCCTACAACATGGCCACCTAGACAAAAGGATGGACTGTCCATAACAAAAGTACATAGACTATAAGCATTTAGTCCCATAATAAGAACACATAGACAATACAAATCCACTCTCACAGCAAGAATACACAGACAGATATTCAAGCCGAAAACATTATTACAGGCAGTGACCCTAGTATAGAAAATCTTCAAGAAAATTTGGCACAAGCTCAGCTTACCATTGAACACCTTGAGCTAGAAACAATCCCACAATAGAAATACCAGGAATTACAAAAGTAGCTTTGGGACA
>APFE030995620.1:0-13419 GCA_000404065.3 Pinus taeda | reverse complement strand
ATAGCTGATCTAATATTGAGGTCATGCATGAGAGAACAAAATGCAATTAGAAAATAAGAGATTAAGGGAGAAGCTGTAGGAAAATGAGGTATAGCTTGTCACCATGGCAAGTTTTTCCATGGAAGCCATACAATGCAAACAACCATCCAAGTCATATGCCATCTCCCTCAAGGAGCAATGGTTGCAATTCGAGATAAAATCATTAGCACAATATGGATCTCTACGATTCTAAGATTACATGAAGTTCATTAACTTTTGTCAGAAGGTAAGTACTGAGGATAAAGCCAAAATGGTTGAGTTCTATATGCACAATATGATTTTTAATAGACATGAAATTTTGGGACCCCAACTCAAGATTGGGGGACATGCAATTGATGACACTAGCCTCTTCGTTGAACCATGAAGAAACAATGGCTGAAGAAGTGAAGAGAGTAATGACCAAACATGAAAGTGAACATTTGTACATCAGAGAAGAGATAGTGTGCCACAAGTTTGTAATCAGTAACCATTGCCTCATCTCCTATGATCCCCAATTGGCTCCTTGGTACATGGAAACACAAGGACAAGCTATCCTCCATTTCTAGGACACCTTTAGGCTGTTAGGGATTGAGATTTCACAGACTTGCTAAAGGAGATGGCATGCTTTGCCTCACAATTTACAAATCAGAGAATATCACTCTCTTGAAAGACTAAGGAATGCCTGGGTGAAAACCCCACTTTACAAAGGATCATTTAAAGATTAAAGATCAATTGGATAGGGCTCAAACTCAATCCTCACTTACTGATGGGCCTATAGGAGAGAAAAGACTAGGAAGAAGAAAGAAAGGAGTGGGAAAGCATGGAAGAAACAGTAGGGTTCTATCCACATTAAGGGACATGATTTGAGGTTCCTTGGGATGTCAGAGAGGTTACCAGGGCCATGAATGAAATTCACATCAGTGAGTGAGTTTCTTAGAGGGTGAGAAACACCTTCAACAGGGGGTGATGATGGGTCCCATTAATAGGTATATTTTGTGGCACATTTTGTTATCCTCCAGCCCTTCGAATCTTTTTTTCTCACATTAATTTACATTTTGTAGCCATAATATTCTTAGTAGGAAGACTAAAGGGTGCATATGATATTTAAGGCCTAATGTGATTAATATGCAGAAAAAAGAAGCATTTTTGGAGACATTTACTATGCAGGGGCATGTTGGAGGCATCAAGAGAGAATATAGGAGGCTAGTCTAGCACATTTAACTCTCCAACTCGAATTGAGTCCTAAAATTATTCACCAACAACTTGAAGTCCACTCACAACCGATGAAACCAAGTTCATGTGGAGATCTAAGGGAATTAGATCCACCAATTTCGAGATTTTGGAGGGAAGCAATCCTCCTCTCAAGGAAACTACCCCTCAGTCACCTTTTGTATAAATAAACAAGCATAAGGGCTTATTAGGATTCAAACTTTTTGAGCTAGGAAAAGTTATTGAAGGCCGAGTACTTGAGACTATTATCTTCATTCGGAGATTATGTATTTGCACTCTACTTTTTGTTAATGAAAGGTGCTTTGTTGATCCACATCTGAGTTAGGTCAAGAGGGTTGGAACCCTTAGGTTAGGGCCCAATCTAGAGACTTTATACCCTCTCATGTATTTTTCCTTTGTTCTGGTTCAAGTTGTTGTATTTCTTTCCTTGTTTAAGTAGGAGTTGGATTGCAAAAATTGTAGTTGTTGTTTGATCACCACCTCTCTTGTGGGAAGCATGGTGAAAGAGTCTACAACAACAAGCCAAAAACATGTGTTTATGATTCCTTGGAAAATTCTTAGGTTTTGGATTAAAATTCTTTTGCATGCTTAGTTTCTTCTTCTTAGAAGTTAATCTCACGATTTGGAAAATATAGTAGATTCATGATGTAGGATAGAATAGACCTTGAAGAAATAAGATTCAACTCATCCTTTCCATTTTGATTAATTTGATTAGTAGGTGTATGTTCTTGATTTCTAGCCTATAAAGGCTTATAATGGCTTTCAGGTGTTGGCATTCCACCACTGGACACCTCATACTACTCTCAAGATCTATCACCAAGATCATATTTTCAACACCAGCGAAGGACACCGTGGGCATGAGATTTTGTTCAAGATGGTCCTATGAGAGATGACAAGCTTGGAAAAAGGCCTTACACATCCTTCATTCATCCTCATCCACCTTCCTTCACCATCAGAACACATTATTTTCTCTAACATATATCTCATATCCACTCTTGTAGCATAACAAGGCACTCTTATAACAAAATAGAGCCTTTTGTAGCACCCTGTATCAGTCCTATAACACTATCTAAATTTAGATATATTTTCCCTAAAATATTGATTTTTTCATTTTTGAGATTGAATGATGAAGCTCAGGCCCTGAATGGATGATTAGGGAGACCCAAGAACCACTCTAGACCCCCCCTTCTACCACTGTAAGCCCAAAATAACAAATAGAGTTAGGAAGCAAATCTTCACATTTGAATTCCAATAAGTGTTCTTTCATGTGTTGTAGATTGAATTCCTTCTTTCCAAGCAATTTTCAATTAGAATAATGTTTTCCATTTTGAGGGTAGAATGTTTATTTGATTGATTTACAAATAGATTAGCATAGTTAGTTTTTGCAACTAATGTAGTATTTCCTTTCTCGTAGTTACAACTAGTATTTACAACGACACTTTCATTTTTGAAATTAGGCTAATGCTCTTTTCCTTACAATTAGGGTATATTTTCTTTTGTCTTTCCACAAAAATTCTCTTTGTAGTTAGTTGAAGGAGTGCCCTTTGCTTGCCCTGATTAGATCCAATGATTGAGGGTGACATGAGTAGATCTTGACCTATTGTGCATATAACATTGTCACCTGTAAGTTTGTACAGACCCCGGGTTGATAATTCAAGTTGAGATTCTGATCCGGACTTATGCAGGAATGCAAAAAAATACAAAAATACCCATATACACAGAGATGCAACAAAATAATACTTTTTTTCATTAATATCAAAGAATTGAAATATGTTTACATACAAAAATAAAAATAACCTAGCTTGGGCGATGGTAGCTTATCTTTGAGAAGAAATGTGGCAGGTACATGCCTTTGAACTATGTTACAATGAGGCTCAAAGGCCTATTTACTATTGAGAAACAATGGAAAGCCCTAAACATCCAAAAACCTAACTCTAGGAGATGAAGCACCAAAACTATGGGCCCTGTTTGGGTAAATTGGTACATCAACTTCCCGGGGGTGTAACTTTGGAATACGATCTCTGTTTGGTTATCATAATACCTCGTCTCAAAGAGGAGGTTGAAAAAAAACAAGTAAACTAGTTCGGGACTTTTTTGGCCTCCCCATTTTCCCTTAAAACGTCTTTTAGTCCCTCAAAACGACTCTGGAAATTTGGGACCCGAAAAACTGCCAAAAAAAGTAAGTTGTGCTGCAATTAAGGAAACTGAAAAGAAACAATAGTGGAGGTCCAAGTGGAATACCTGGGTGACCACCAATATCCACCTGGATCAGAGTCTTGGGATTTGCAACGTCCTTGATGCAATACCAGGGCTCATCAGTCATTCTATGAATTTTTTACTATAGACTTAAATTGCAACATACTCCATACCATCAACTCCGGCTCAGAATTTTGCAACTTTAGGGTATAAACATGACCACCTTCTGGCATGTGCAAGGCTGCCTCGAATCTCATGCCAACATTAGTGGAAAACATTGGTTTTCATCATGAACCCTCAATTTTGTTGCTCAAGTCTCCATTCTAACTTCAACGTTGCATTCCTTGCAAAATTCCGAGTAAAATGAGTATAAACTCAGCTATGTTTTGACATTGTTAATTCTAGGCTCCTCGAGAATCCTTAAGATACCATAAGAATCTTTTAGGAACATTCCTAAGAATATTCCAAGGAATATACATTAGGAATATTCCTATTGAAAAACGCGCCCATTTCTATAGATAGGGTTCTTCTTGGCCCTGTCTTAGTTTTGTAGCTTCTCGTTCCGCCCTCCATCAGTTGTGGTTGTCGAATGCAATGGCACGACTTAAATATCATAGCGTTGACGAACTTTACAAAGCCTTACCGGCTTGCAGATTGGTTGGCATGTTAAAATTATCATTTTGGTTTGGCGGGTCGTAGGTTCAAACCCCATAGACCCTTATTTGTATTAAAAATAATATGTTGATATATGTTTTTAAAACATTTGTTAAAACCCATATGAAATTTAGCGATGGATTTGGCAGAACCACTAACTTTGGTGGACCTGCCATATTTAACCACAACTAAAACTTGTCATCAAATTTATCCGGACACCCTTAGCCACTTGATTGGTCGTGCTGCCAACTTTGGCTATGGTCACATTTGTTTGGAGCACAACTAAATTTATCCAAGGCCAAGTTTGACTAGAACATTGACTAGTCATAAATTTTGCATACGAACTTAGATTGAGGCATCGTTTCGGCGTTGGATTCCTTGCGATGAGATATTAAACTTGATGCCAGTTTCCTTGAGTTTTGAGGAATTCAAATTTTACGCCTTTTGGGATCCATTTGGATCACTGTGAGAGTTATGCTAAGGATCAAATGTTTGTCACTGAAAGAAAAAAATGATTTGAAGAGTTGCATATATGATATGTGATTCAAATGTGACAATGATAACAAAAAAACGAGGGCACTTGAAATATGTGTATCCCTCTATGTAATGGACTATTCTTTCATTAAATAGAAATCATAGCATTCAAAATTTCTCCACATGAATTTGCTACAAGAAAAACATTTTACAGTGAAGTTTGAATGAGTTTTTGCTTCATGTTTATCCATAGGACATCTAAACAATTTTTTCTCACTATAGAGTGTTCGCAGGAGTGAAGGAGAGAAACCATTTTGTTTTGTGAATCCAAAGTTTCAGATTTCAAGAACCATGAGATAGTGAACTATGGAAGAGTTACAACATTTTTGTAAGTGTAGCGTAATAAGGGAGAACAAATAGGTTGATTCATGTGTCACAATATCCCGTGATGCCAAAATGTTATGAAGGCATTGAATAAATTGAACCCCGAACTCTCATGGAAAATAAGTTGTAATAAAACTAATGATAGACATATAAACAAAATCATTGAAGATAAAGACAAGGTAGAAGTCATTTCCAAATGAAATCAATATATATATATATGTGAAATATTCAAATTATTTGTGTTACATTTATGATTGGAAAGTGGAGCTTTATTTAAGATAAATAGATATGCCAGCAATTGATTAAAGTGAAACTAGTAAAGGAATCTTACTCAATGCTTTTTGATTTTGTAAAAGAGTTTATAAAATTTAAATAAAAATGGACGGTAAAAGTCACCAGTAGCAATTTTGTGTGCGAAATGCGCAAAGAGAGAAACAAAAAGAGAAAAATGAAAACAAATGTTATTGGCCATGAGTTGGTGGAACCACTAGTGTGTGGTAAAATTCGTTTGATATACTTTGCACTTTAGAAAAAAAGGAATACGAATGGATAAGAAGGTAAGTCCATGTTGGAGTTGGAGACCATGGTGTGTAAGTCCATAGAGAGGAACCATGGGCGTTAGTTGCATGCAAAATGTTTGATGGAATACTTCAATGTGATATCATGGATTGTTTGGCTTTTGGTATATGAGGTGTTTGAAATGTTTGATAACATGGGAGAAGCAAGGAGAAGTCAAAGCAATGACAAAGTGAGAATATGGCAGCGTAAGCACCATAATAGCAACAATGAAAATGAAAAAAAAATAAAAATTCATGTAAATGGGGATACAACTCTAAGACCCAGTAAAGCATGCATACCCCTAGGAAATTATAGGCAAAGTCTAGAGTTAGACCTAGATTATGGGGGGCAATGTTGATTTATCAGATATCTTGGATATAAACTTCGAGGGGGGTAGGGCCTAGAGGTGAGCAGTGTCAGCTCAATGGGCTAGTTTTGTTGGATTTGGTCAAAGGAAACCCCAAGTCAAGCTTTAAGGGGGGGGGGGGGGGGAATGGTTAGGTAAACTTGACTCGTGAAGGGTTTAGGTAATGAAGGTTAATAGTTGTGGTTTTAGGCACCAATTATTGTTTCCCTATGGTTTTGAGCCCGTGATATTACATGTTACAAAGCTTTTTGTAATAGGCTTGGGGATTCTCCATTTTTTGTGTTAGAGTTAAGCAATGAAGGCTCACCTAGCCAAGGCCAAGATATTCACTAGCTTGGTTGTGTTTAAGCTAAGGAAAATAATATATCTATTATATTTTGGTTTTACTTGATTATGATTTTCAAGGACAAATCAAGATTTATGTGTCTTTATTTCATGTGTGATTGTGCTCATTATTCTTTTGATATTGTTCTCAATAATAACAATATGGACATTTTAGAGATAGAGATCTTAAAATCAAGATTTTTGTGATTTTTGGGCAATGTTAGACAGATTGGTTCTCCATTGGCATTTATGTTAGGTTGACATATGTTGAGGTGTGGGTAATGATACCTCATGTTGTTTCTAGAGAGGCTTCCAGTGCCTCATTTTTGGTTTGGACACTACACAAGGTGGTGTTAACTTTAGTATGCCAGTGTAATAGTTATTAAATTAGATACTTTGGATGTAATACTTTCCATGGTATCATTATTGGACCTACGAATATCAAGGTGTTGGTGGCAACCTTATTTTTATGCGTGAAGGGTGGTGGAGAGGGCTTACTACTTTGAAAGATCACAATTCCCAGGCCCCTTTCTGAAGTCCTTCATCTTAGCACGTAGACACCATTTGCAACAATGATGGGCCATTGTGCCCTTGATCCAGTAAAGTTTTCCATGGAGGAGGAAGAAAAAAACCAAACTAAATATGTTTGAGGGGCTCCCTTCCAGTTTGATACTATTGGAGTGGGTGCTGCAATCAATTCCATAGAAGAAGCAAACGTCGAAGAGAAACCAATGGTCCCATGAAATTCTAGTGAACTACATCTAGAGCAGTGAATCGTTGAGAAGGATGCACAAAGAGGGTGATCTCAGTGAGATGTAAGCATGAAGGTGAGCTGTTGATTTTGTGGCCACTAGAAATGGAGAAGACACTTCCATCTCGTTAATCATGTGGAGATGAAGTGACAATGGGTGATGGAGGAGAACGTATTAGCCCGCTTTAATTCCATTAGGTGACAAGTGTAGGTGGATTCTCCTCCACTCCATTGTTGGGATCAAGGCTACAAAATTGTGATAATTTATACTCAAAAATTTACCTACAGTAAGTGTTGTTTTATTGCTCAAGATTCATGGGATTTCATCCTATAAGTTTATATCCATGCTTAGTAGTCATTTTAGAGAAGCTAGATAGTGGAATGGTGTGAATTTCCACTGACAAAAGGAACAAAACAAATTATTATGGGTTGTGGTCATCGCTCAACAATCTCTACTTTGACAACAAAATACTGATAACTTGTCCTTGTAGGCCAAGGGGAGTACATGTTTTCACAACTCTTTGGAGTAAAATTTTTCTTTATTCCTTCGTAATGAATACTTGTGCCTCTATGATACCAAGGCACCCATTTCACTGCTACCCAATTATCAATATGAAATTTTTCCATGTATCTAGTGACAACACCAACTACATGTGAAATATTTCATTACACACTTTAAACGCCCTATTTTCCTAGCATATGGTACACAAGATGTATAACACTTTTCTCCTTTACTTCTAGGACATAACCTTGAAAAAAAATTAAACTGGGAAACAAAAGGAATATTTATAAGTTTCACATTCTACATGCATGAACTGTGATCACCAAAGCTTACAATTTTTTTGTCTCTATGTATTTTAATGCCAAAAACTTTCTTTGCTTCTCCTAGATCCTTTATAATGAAAGTCCTAGTTAACTAAACCTTTAGAGTGTTTATCTCAATCATGCTTGCGAAAAACATATTGTCAATACATAGCAACAAGATAATGAATATGACATTAAACTTTTGAAACACAGTGATCATACTCACTTCTAGTAAGATTTTGGCTCACCATGAAGGAATCAAATTTCTTGCACAATTGTTGGAATGCTATTTCAGGCCATACAATGACTTCTTGAGTTGGAAAATAAATCTTCTTTTTCGATCTTGAACAACTATTTTTGGTTGTTCCACATATCTTTCCTCAGATACCACCGACTATTTAATTTATTTGGGTGTTTCGTTCCAACTTGTAAAGGTTCTGTATCGAAGTGGCCTTCATAACCCCCAAGCTATCATTAGCCACTTAATTCAGTCTCCATCTTGACCTCTAAACCTATAACCTACAAAACCTAAAGCTCCCAAGGAAATTAAATTATTTTTAAGTTTAGGTATGTCTTACATTTTTCAATATCCTTACTATACCATCAAATATTTTAATCTAAATGCTACCAACACGAACAATCTTACAAGACATATTATTCCCCATAACAATAGAACCACCATCAACAATTTAATAAGAGGAAAACAAACTCTTATATGGACACACATGGTGTGAAGCATGAAAATCTAATAACCATTCTTCATGATATTAGGAGCCTTTACGAATATATAAAACTTCATCAACCATACTTGAAACCCACTGAATCAAATTTACTTCCGTCTTGGATTCTTGAATTTCAATTTCTTCCAATTTTTTTTTTTTGAGATCCGTAGTCTTTACATTGTACCAACATTTGAACTTAGCCTCTTTACATTAGGGGAATTTTTAAGTAAAAAATGAGCCTCAAAACAAACAAAAATGTAGGAACAAAATTAACTTTATAAGAACCAATATGATTCAAGATGACGATGTTATCCCCATAAGTAAATATTTTGGAGGAAAAAATAGAAAACTAATTTTTTTAATGTATTTTTGGTTTATCTCCTCATAGATTTACTCAATTTTCAAGCATAAATAGTCGTTGGATACAAAATTAATTTTGGAATCCAACGAGTACCCAATTTTCATACTTTTGAGTGCGTCTACTAAGAAGTATGTTGAGTGGGTATTCATTGGATGTGAAATTTAATTCCGCATCCAATGGGTGTCTACGCTTGACATTTTAATAAACCTATAAGGAGATATACACTAAAAAAATAATGTCCTTCATTTTTCTTTAAAAATTCATAACTATTATCTTATTATTTTCCTTAGAAGACCCATTTCATACCTCAAAATTCCCCTAACGTCGTTTGACTTTGATCTTAAGATATATTTCAATGTCTTTCCTCTTTCTTTAGATCAACCCCTAGCCACCATTGCTTCTAGTGTGGAGGTTTTTAGATTGGATTTCCTATGTACCTCCTTAGACAACAATGCTCCCACAACCAAATCATAGTGAAGAGAGTCAATTATACTAAATCTAATAAAAATGACATTATTATCCCAATTTGTAGGCAACAAACATAATAACATCATTGTCTTATCTCCCTTGTCAATCCTTACATCTATACTAGTTATTTGGAATATAAGTGCATTAAAAACATTCAAATGATCATCAATTTTGGTACCTTCTTTCACCTATAGACTATATATTTGTCTCTTCAAGTAGATTATGTTTGTCAAGGATTTTTCCATATAGAGGCCCTTATTTCTACTCCATAGGCCTCAAGTTGTTTTCTCTCTAGTAATGTTTAAAATTACATCATTTGTTAAACACAGATGAATAGTGTTGAGGACTTTCACTCCTAAATTTTTCCAGTCTTCATTAGACATGCCCATCTTTTTCTTTCTCTTGTCATCCGAGGCTTTGTGCAAGCCTTGTTGCACCAACAAATTCCGCATCATGAGCTTCTACAACTCAAAGCTATTCTTCCCATTAAGTTTCTCCACATTAAACTTTGTTTTCATTATCTTTTCCATTCTCTACACACAAACTCCTTTGGACTGATACAACTAAGTCTAATGCTAATTTGGTACAAAAATAAAACATACATAGTTTCTCTTGGCAAAAAAATCACCAAATTTTGGGCTAAACCCCAAATTTACAAAAAAATACCAAATTTTGGGTTAGAACTCGAAAATTCATAATTGAACACCAAAAAAATAGAAAAAAACATGCCTATACAATGTCAATGTGTATATTAAATGACCGCACCACAAAAGAAAATTAGTTTGTGGATGTCCATTAAATGACCCACACTAAACTACACACTATCATAAAGAGTTGATATTCACTATAATATCCAGTTTATCATATCTACAAATTATGTTCGTAGTTTTATTATTGTCAAAAACATAATTTTGATCACTCTATTTTGTTGTCTCACTAAATTCATTGCATGTGCTTTGATATACCTAGGAATATGTACAAAATTGACAAGGAAGTAGAAGGGTAGGGTCACTAGTCAATAAACACCATAATCCAGTCTCTCAACAACTTGCTCCTACTTAGTTCCCAACTTGGGTAGAGAGAGCCCCAAGTTCATGCAATGAAACCCTAAGTATAGCTCCTTCAAGCTTCATTCCAAGCTTTTGAACTGTAGTATTCGCTTGTAACATGCAAAAAAATAAATAAATAATTCCAACATGAACAATGTGAACACCACAATAGACATGAAGATATGACTTTGATACCACTTGTTAAGATCAAGCCTGCAAAATGGTGTTAAAAGAATATATATAGAATGATTAATGAAACAAATTTACACTCATAAATTTATGCAGTATTGCTCAAGATTAATGGGATTGTCATACCATAGGCTTACAAAGCCACACAATACTTATAAGCAATTGTTCTAGAGACATTGGACTACCAAACAATGTGATTTTTCTTTGAAAAAAGAAACAAAACAAATTGTCAAAGAAATTGTTGTCATCACTCAACAAACATGAAGTATTGACCCAAAACACTTCACAAACCGCACCAACAATTTAGGGTTGAGGTCATGAGCTACACTTGACCTCCTCCATTCTATTAAGTTGTAGGTGTCCCTTGTTCAAGAGTAACACTTCATTTTCCATTTCCTTTGTTTTAGTGTTGAGTCACATTCTTCCTATTAAGAAACATGTTTCATTTGTTACAAAGAATAATAATAATTATAATATCACCTCAATGTTTAGAAAGTAGTTTTGATCTTTTAAAACTTGAAAAACAAAATAGTATCTCTTATTAAATAACAATTTCTTTATTATTTTAGTTTTTTTTAATAGTTTAAAATAGTATAAATTTCGATTAATAACTAAACATAACATCAATAACATACTAAAAAGTAAACATAAAACCTAACCACTTAAAATGAAATCCAACGAAGCCACCCAAAGGAAAATTAACCCTTTACCTAACTAGGATGAGGTCCATTAAATCCACTAGACAAAAAACCACGAAAACACTAACCTCAAATTACTTAGTTCACTTTCATTATTAAAAAGTCCATGTAATGCAATGGTTACTCGATGGAAAGTATTATGTTAACCTACAACAACCACCCAAAGAGAGTGGACTCTTCCTCTAATTCAAATAAGGTCTAACAAAGCCACTTAGAAAAAAAACCTATTAAACCAGAACCCTTGAAGTTAGCCACTTAGAAAAAAACCCTATCAAACCACGACCCTTGAAGTTAGTCCACTTTCATATAGCAAGCCTATGCCTTGAGCAGAGGTTTGAAGGAAAGATTTAGAATATGAAATGAAGATACATTAAGGTTTGAAGGAAAGATTTAGAATATGAAATGAAGATACATTACATAATCTAGTCCAGTGTATTACCTTTACCTTTGATTTCCTTACATAAGTTAATCTAAACTTAATCTAAATTGAACAAGATTAAATATCAAAACTAGCTACACAAGGGAGAAATATTTTCATGAATTGTATTTCTATGTAGCGTTATTTAGAAAATAGAAACACAAACACGATATAGAAACACAAACACGAAGGTGTGGACATATTATACATAGAAATATTAAGTTACCAAAATAACCCAACAAGTAATATTCGGTGAATCCAACATCGTAATATGCAGTAACCGAACATATATCGAAAGAGATGGCAAGGGCAGATCTCAAAAGGTCAAATTTTCATTGCGAGAGAAGCAAATAATAGCCCTTCCATGGACACCACCTTTACAAAAATGGAGCATGTCGAGTTTTGTCTTTTTGGTTTATATAGAGAAATTCGAATTTAAATGTTAATGTTTTCGTTTTTTAATTTAAGTTTAATAATATAATTTTAATTAAATTATAAATTTTTTATTTTAAAATATTATTAAATTTTGAATTTTTTAAAATTTAAAATGATATAAATTTAACTATGTTTTACCATTTTTTAAAACAAAATTAAGTTCTAAGATAAAAAGAGAAAACAAATATGTTTAAAGCATTGGTTTGGAGAAATTTAATAAAGCATTGCTCATGAGGAATTTAATGGAAATTTGACTTAGAGTTTTTTTTGTAAGCTTAGTATGACTATATCTTCATCATGTCCAATTTCTCAACTTCTCATCTTGATAACCTAAGACTTCTGGTTTGGTGAAACTTCATTTACATGGCCATTGCTAATTGAGCTACCCCAAACAAATGACTTAGAGCATTAAAAAAATAGATATATTGAATAAAAAATAAAAAATCACACCTATAAACCAATAAAATCCGTCAAACAAATACCGACATGCAACCACATCCAAAACTACTCCATGCAAGAACATGACAGAAACTGTAAATATCGTTAAAATAATTTATTGTATAGTCATCACGTCAAACATAAATTTTCATGACAATTGGATTTCCCTTGGCACTAGGTAAGCCAATTCTTATGCTTACTTATGAATAGGGTCAATCAAATCAACTACACCATCAACTAATCAAGTTGAATCAACACCGGTAGTGGCATCCTTTCAAGTTCTAAATTTGCTTGATCTCATATTGTTAATTATAAACTCTAATATTGTTTAAATTTTAAATGTTTTATAAAACCATGGCCCTCAAATTCGTGAATTTCGAACTCGTAGGAGTAACCAAAACTCTTGGCTCCACCTCGCCACATGAAAGATTTCCCTCCTTAGGTCGGTGCATCGAGTCGTTCCACATTTTTCAATGGGCTTTCTCCCTTATGCACCATTGCCTCTTCTATTGTTGTACACTTTCTTTTCTTTTTGACTTCATGACGATAACTCCTGGCATGGGGGCAATATGTGTATGTATTTATCACTTACTTCTCATCATACAACAACCCCCATTGGCTAGCAGAGTGTGTGATATTTCTAAAGCACTTAATGCACACAACACCAGTTGATAATATGAAGGAAACATCTCATAACAAGGCAAATTATTCCCAATTCTAGTCTCCATGATCGATGGTTGTTTTTCATCTTTGATCTTACTAGTGATTACCCCATTACTATTGTAGTTATATCCCTTATTAATATTATTGTGCCCCTATTGTCCCCATATTGTTATTACTATGCCCCATAGAATCCCTCTATTGTTATTTTTGTGCCTTTA
>APFE030995610.1:0-11623 GCA_000404065.3 Pinus taeda | reverse complement strand
TAATTTATTTGAAAAATTGCTAATGACCTTTGTCATCTTAGCCATTTTTTGGTCATGTAGATCCTTTTGCTGCTTTGAGGTTCATGCTTCTTCCTTTCCCTTCTTCTGTTCTGTTTGTTCAGATTTTGGTTTTGTTTTCTCATCTACAAACAGATTTACTTCAATTTCCAATGCATCAGTCTGAATTCGATCTAGGGTGGGAGATCATCTTTATCCCAATGTGAAACCAAAATGTGACTCAAATAATCCTGTAAAAATTATGTTTGCACCAAAAGAAGGTGGTTTTATCTCTAACGGAGGATTGTTGTAAAAAAATTTAAACCTTTCAATGAATTCGAGCACTTATTCATTTGGTTTCCTTTTGATTACATTGAATTTTGTCAAAATGTACCTAGGATCTTCATTCTCTCCCCATATTTGTATAAATGTATTTTTGAATTCATCCCAAGTATTGATTGAATTGGTTCGAAGGGTCTTGAACTATTTTATGGATTATCCATCCAACGATTCCACAAATAACCTCATTAACACATCCAGATACTCCATTTAAGATTTTCTATAAAACCAAAGAAAGCTGCTCCAAGTTTCTCAACTGTAATCTCATTTCTCATCTTCTCCTATGAATCTTGGAAACAACTTTAGATAGTCCTGAGGCATTGCAGTCATGGGTTGGGGAAGATTTAGAGGAGCATATAGATTTAAAAGAAACCCTAGAATCGCCATATTTTAATTTTGAAGAGGAGGTGGATTTCCTGCTTGAAACACAAAAGAGGGTGGAGGAATCATAGATATGGGAACTGGATGAGAAACTGTAGGCATAGCTTGATACGAAGAAAAAAAAATCAAAATTTTTGTATATCTTCAACCTCTAAAATTATTGGAAAAGAAAGAGAAACAAACTCAAAATATATTTCTTCAAGAGTAGGCTTAAGAAACAAGGACTAAGGAGGATTAAAACTCTCTTAAGAGAAATCCAAACATATGTGACTTATTCTGGATGAAAAAATTTAGTATATTGAGATAAAGAATTGGAACTAGGAGAAGACAAAGTAGGACTTGGGGATTTTGAAGATTGTTTTTGTCTCCAAACCCTTCAAGGAACCAATATTTCAAGGTCAGATAAAATTGTGGATTTTTTACTGGGAAGTCTATAACCTTGTGCGAGGTCTTGTTGGAGCCAAGAATTTTGCTTTTGTTATCACTTTGTGAGAAAACTCAATGTCCAACAAACTTTATCTGCTCATCAAACAAAGAAATGGTTTTCAAAAAACAAGAAAAAATAACTTCATTCTTCGCTCCCTGACAATGGCGCTAAAAGATGTTGTAACCCTAGAGACAACCTTTGGCAGAGAAGAGATCAGTGCCAAGGGCATATGTACGAAAAGGTAAAAAATTTGTTTGTTGTCACATTAATATTATTCGGAGATATGTTATACAGGTAATGTAAATAAAACTCCTTGGATAAATATATCCTTTCTAGATGGCCAAGTTGTCTCTAAAAAGATTTTAAAGTCGTAGTAAGGTGAAAGAATGAAATAGGGGAAGATTTAGAATAGAAGGCTATAGTTCTAGAATATTTTATTCTAAATATTATCAGAAAAGCATGTTAGATTCATAAAATGAATGTATGGAAATATGGAGCGGAGTTCAAGGTTATTTAATTAAAGTTTATAGGTACTGTGAGCTCTCTCCAAGCAAAGTAAATATGCATTATAGAAAATAATCAACAGATTATTTACACATTTCCAAGAGAAGAAGAACAATTAATGAGTTACAATAACAAAGTAACATGTATCACATTCATAAGATAGTTGGAATCATCCATAAAGCTTTATTATATCTCCAACAAACATTGAGCACATTACATAAGAATTTTCTCTCTGAAGTCAAAACTTTGAAACCTGAAAATGGCTCCTGAATGTCATTTTGTAGAAACATTACAAAGATGAAAATTATAAAAATTGTTAACTACCATAAACTAACTTGAACTACTTTGTAAAACTACTCTAAGCCTTATTCATTTTTAATGAGGACTCAAAATAAACTTAAAAACTCAAAACACTTTGTTTTGAAATTACAAAATATAGTATCTTTTTCAAAATTTCTTTTTTCAAATAAAACATGTGGTTGATTTCATTTTATCACTTGGGATCCTTGTGCAGGCTCACTTGAAGAAGCTCCAGATTACATTTCCTTAGTTGGTGACAATGATGCTCGACATTTTTTCCACAATGGAAAATTAGAGCTTGCGAATTTGATTAATCTGCCATAAACCATTCTGAAATTTGTTATTCGGTTGTAGGTTGGATTCTCTATGAAGACGATTATGATCAACCATAATAATTGAAAATCCCTCTACAAATGATTAATAATGGTGGACCCCTTCAAAAAAAAGATCACGAGAGGCATTGATTTTTCTCTTTTCTTCAACTAATAAAGTTTCAGATATCTCCCATGGAAGAAGATTACCCTATTGACCCTAACATGAGGGCAATCCTGCTTTGATTCTTTTATCAATTTTTGAATGGAATGCCAACATAGATTCTTTGATTCCTCCTAGTTTTGTCTCTACATTTTTTCTATAAATATTCTTTACCATATTGTCTATTTCCAAAAGAAGGTATGTTCTGTATTCATTCTCCATTGTTCTCAGTTCCTAAGAAGACTTAGAATTTAGGAAATCAATCATTCTTTTAGCTAGTTGTGCACTTTGTTGTGATTTATCTTTGTTGGAGGAAATAATTATTACTATATCCCTTCGAATAATTTCCTCCTCTACAATGACCAACATGTGATCCTAGATTTCCTTCACCTATTGGATGATATCATTCCAAATAATTTCTCTTGCATGTATGAGAGACATATTACCTTTTAATTTCTCTTTTAGCTCTTTGATTTCATCACAAGTTGTTTGATAATTTTTGTGATGTTGTGATGAAATTTTATTAACGATATTTAGTTGCCTCTCTTTGAATTTTAACTACTCCTTTGTATTATTGAGATGCTTATGTATCTTCCTTATTTCATCTTATGTAATCTTGAACTCAGTCATGACTTTGGTAAGCTTGTTAGTAGGCTCTTTAGACTCTGGTTGCACCACAATTGTGCAAGCATGTGCATCTATTTTTTGTTGTAGGCTAGCATTTAGCTCTTTCAAAGTGGCCACCTCCTTATTTATTTCCAAAAACTCATGAGTTATTAGTTTGTTCTCTAACTTCAATTCATTTACCACTTCCCCAATAAATCCTATGCCTTGTTGGCTTTTAGTCAAATTTTACTCAAGTCATTGTAAATGAGCTCTTCAGTTTTCCAGTTCAGATATAGTTTTATCAGGAAATGAAATATCTTTTGAATTTACAATCAAGTTTACAGTTTTAAATCTAGATGTAGAAGAAACTGCTAGTGCTAAAGGATATGTGAAAGAAAGTTTGAGCTTATTTCTCTCCAATTCCATAGCTCACAGTAATCTGGTTTGATATTCTGAAACTAATTGAGCCTCCATCTATGTAGAAACATTTTTCCAATATTTATATTCCTCTCTTCAATTTTCTCATAAGACTCCTTCAAGACAGTGAAGGAAGTCTGACCATCTTCTTTGAGAATGGGAGAGGAAGGTGCACATCTTACTTCTCCCAACTACAATTGGAAATTGGTTCCATTAGAAGGCCTTTCCACCAAAGGCTCAAATTTTGTTTCCTTTGTATGCATTTTTGGTTTCTTAGAGCTCTGGGTAGTTTAAGAATCTAGATCAATGACATCTTCAACCCCTCCTTTTAAACCTATCTATGTAGGGTGAGGAGTTAAAACCTCCATCCCCATTTTGTGATCGAGATTGGCCACCATTAGCAAGTTTTTAAATTTCAGGTTTCGATTCTTGTACATATGGTGCATAGGAATTCTACATCCTTCTCTTTGGAATAATCTGATGAGGGTCGTAGGACAATTTATCCCCTTATTGAACTACATCTCCTAAATCTTTTTCTTTACCTCTTCCATAGCTTGTCTGTTATTAACAATAAAAGGCCTAATAGTCCTAGGAAAGTTGAACAGGTATCCCCTCTTAGCTGGCACAAAGTGCACTTGGTCTACATTTAAAATTTGTCTAATAAATTCTAATGCAAACAACCTCATAGGTACAAAATATGGTAGCCTATAAGGGGCAACTTCTGCTCCATATAACCTAATTTTTGTGTAATCTTAAAATTACAACCAACCTCCCACTTTGACATCTCTACTCAATTGTAAGAATGATTGAGATTTTGGAAAGATACAAGGTGGGACAGAGTTGTTAATAATGGTATAGACCGCTGACATGAAAGAGGCAATAAAATATGAAAAAAATTCATAATTAGGATGACTTCTTATAGCCACAGTGCAATTTATCACTGGCTACTTCTTCTTGTGGGCACCCATCTATAAGCCAAAATGCATGAATTTGATGACATGGACATGTAGGAAGAAATAAACCAGCAAAGAAGGGAATATGAAACAACCTGTGTGATTGAAATTCAGTAATTGAGAACTAACTAAACTGTCCCAAAATGTTTGTATATTGAGAATCATATTAGGTTGCATGAGAAAATGGAACATTCCTATAGTTTCTCAATCAACAACATAAGTGTCATGTTTTCCGAAAACCCTCACAATCACTTATAAAATCGATCTGACTCCTCTGCAAAATTATCTAGAGGGAATAGGGTTGGTTATAGAGACAAAGTCATCCTAGGTGGCATATTGTTGGAAGACAGTTTGGCATAATCCTCTACAGAGAAACTATGGAAATTGGCCACAAAGGTTTCTTCAGAAAATGAGGTGTATTGGTCAGATTGTGGAAAATACATGGTTTGTTAAATCGAAAATGTAGAAACATAAAATATGTTTTCTCCAAATGAATTAATTACAATGTAGTTTTTAGGTTAGATTGATGAGGTTAACCAAGTAATGAACTCAGAAAAAGGGTGTGTTTGGAGAATAATTGTAGCTAAGAGACTGGATTTAACAACCCTATAATACACTACTGACTCCAGTTGACCAGCTTGGGTACTCTAACACAATTCCATAATATTTAATGTGCACAAAGGGTTAAAACTATATTTCTCTATGTCCATAAGTGGAATATGAGTTGCAGAACCTTCCATAGAGGCTCTCTTTGACATTTTGAAACAATTGGACAAAACAGTGCAATGGATAAATGTTTGTGAATTATTAGCTAACATTGGATTTTGAATTGGTGAGCTAGTAGGTGGTGTTGGGCATAGGTATTCTCTAGAAAAATCAACAAACAAAATGAGCTGGGATAAAAAAAAGGGGATTTTATAAGTAAACAGGGGGGAAATGAAATTAATAAATGCTGAAAAATGTACGACATGTTGACATAATGATGACGTGGAAGATGAAGTGGAAGGTTATGTCAGATGACAGGTGAGGATGTGGGTGAGGTGGCAATGTTGATGAGTTACATGACAAAATGATATCCCACTCGCTTGTAATCCTACTTTCTTTCTGCAGCCGTGGTGAATATTGGTTACCACTCACAAGGGTATCTATGGTGGTAAGCAGTTCGAACATCGAGTGATATCGGGTGAGATGGTTGATCAATCGATAGTGATTCCCACCAGACCACCTACATGGACATCCCTCCCCATAAGTGTCAATTGTTTAGTGGTGTCTGGTTTCTCCTATGGATGATTCCCGAAGTAGTGAATGCCACCATACCCAAAACATGCATGTCCTTTAACCTTATTTCTCTATCAAGAGATCAAGTCCCACCAATCATTAAATTTATTTTACTTTTGAAAATGTGCCATCCTTGGACCCACATTAATCCCTTTTAAAATTAACCAGCACAAAATATAATTTCAATGTTTTTCTTTTTTGTCTTTGCTTTATAAGTTTTTTTTTTGTTTTTGTCATATATGATTTTCTGTTTTTTCTGTTTTGTTTTGGAAATCTTGAATAGGGTGAAAATGTGATACAATAGGGCACGTGAGGGAATTGGGTAAAATATTCCTCTCACTTGGATAGGTCAGTGATAAAATATATTTCCTCGTCACAAGGCCTATACCATGTGTCAGTACCGACACAGAAAGGTTGTTGGTGGACATCCCATTGACGAATTAGTTGTACCAACAACCTAGAGTGTGTGTTCAAGGATGTATCCTCCTCATAATCCTTAAGGAGGACTACATTCCTTAAAACTGATCGGTTCGCTCCGATAAGAAAGTTTGGGTCCTAGATGCTAGAAACCTTTGAGAAGTACTAAGAGGGGGGATGAATTAGTAGTGTACCTTATTATCAATTTTACATTTTAAACTTCTCTACTAAATCATGCACCATCAAGCAACAACATATCATATTAAAACCATAACATGAACATAAACCATGTAAGAATATAAATAGAAATAAACATGACAGCAATAGTAAACAACACATTAGAAACACATCCACATAAGGGACACAAGATATCTAGTGGAAAACTCTTCACAGGTAAAAAAAACACCATTATTGTTGTTGCGCTGCTCTAAATCTTCTATTAAGTAAAATGTGCCTCACATAAACATGGAGACTCAACCTCATATATAATTAGATGACTCCCATAAACCAAGAGACTTGATTCTACTTATCAACTCGGAATATTATGTTCTCACATGAATCTGGGGACTACCATCTACTAAAAGTCACCATGATCAATGATCCTCACTCAACTTTGACTAGACTATCCAACTACTATTGCATTGTGAAATTGTTCCTTTCACTGAAGCTTCACAATCACTACTCCGCACCCATGAAATCACTGCTCGTCTATTCTATGTGGACCTCGTTTCATCTATTTTCATACTAGATCCCAAGACTATCTGCTCAACTTTATTTAGCTCTGCAATACAATCTCCAATAGTAAGACAATCTCTTGAAATCAAAATAACACCACAAGTATGATCTCTACTATAGATAAATAGTGGCCACAGCGAAACCATTGAATATAAATAATATAATCACTAGAAGTTGAAATAAAACTCATACTCATTCATAATAACAAACCCTCACATCAAAATATGAATGTTTCATAATACAATCAATAGCATAAAAGACAATGGCTATGTTCCAAATGCATTAGAAACTCCTGCAAAAACAAATGTGAGAATCTCAAATATGTACATACACCTAGCTCTCCATCACTACCAACACCTCTACTACAATTATCATCTTCTCTGATCTACAAGAAAGAATTATGAATTAAAACATTGCTTCAAAAAATAGATCTACTCATTCTGTTGCGATTAGAGCTCATACAATGAATCAATATTTCTCACCAATAGATCTAAATCATACCCACTCTATTCCTCCTTCTCTTACAGACATACTGTTAAAATTGGAAACTAGGGAAAAAATCAATATTGGATAAATCATATGTTGGAGATGATATTTTTATTGTTCCTCTTTCCGAGAGGTGCAAGATTGAGCTAAAGATCATCTCATTCTGACAAGTATAAATGGAATTATGAATTTATTTCTTCTATGTACAAATTGTCAAGGTCAGCCAAAGTCTAATGTAGGCTCATGAAGGCCAACAAATGTGTCTCTTCACCCTCAACGTTGTGTATATATAGAGGAGTCATTTTCCTCATTTGGTCACTCATTAACACACATCTGTCTCTCTCTACATATGGTTGGGTCGTAAAAATTATAGGCAGCCTGTTCCTCTCCACACTTGCAAAGATTTGACTGGGATTTTTGTTCTCTGTGTTGACTGAGTTGCAGCCAACTTTGAGAAGCGTTCACTAGGAAGTTTTTGACTTTTTTTGACTGCATTTTTTGTGGGAAATTATCTCTTTGGGCAGGCTGCATATTCTGGTACGAAAATCGAGATTTTCTGAGCAGATTTCCTAGTGTTGACTGCATCTCTTTTACTGTATAAAGTTGACTATGTTGACCTTGCTTGACCAAATGTTTAAAGACTATCTTGGGCTGATTTGGACTATATTTGGAGGTCTAGTTGACTGGGTTTTACCGAGCTGAATTGGAGGAGAATTTCTACTAGTTTGACCAACATTGACTTTCAGGTTAGGGCATCTTGTTGACTGCAATTTGATTAGATTGTTTTTTACAATGTTTGGGCAAGTAAATTTTGTATATTGTACTCTCTCTCTCTCTCTCTACTAAAATTTTGAAGAATAATTAGAAGATTTTATCAAAGGTTTTTCCCCACATTCTGGTTTTTCCCTGACATCCACCAAATATTGTGTCCTCTTGCCTTAGATTTTCATCTTCTTATTGTTTATGTTCTATCTGCATTTAGTATCAACGCTAATGTGATTGCTAAGCTAGAAATTGATATTGGGCTAATAAGAAAAATTGAAGCAAATTTCTCTTAATCATAGATCATTCCATTGTCGTTGGCATTATGATACAATTTTTTTCCTTAATGGCAACTCACTCACAGATTAGTTCAGTTTTGATAAAAGTTAACTCACAGTGTAGCAGGTCAATTCAGAGGTCACAGGGCATTGGTACAGAAAAACAGGAAGTTGGAACAAAGGTCTACTGATAAGAAGCATATACACGCAGGTCCACTTTGTCAAAGAAGCATATACACGCAGGTTCATAGAAAAAAAGAGTGTATGCACGCACTTTTACAAGAGGAAAAGCATGTATGGCTTGGAAAATCAAGGAAATTAAAGAACTAAGAATACCAAGGGTCAATACCATGGTATTATCCCACAATATTGAGCGGAGTAATGATTATTTAATCTCGTCCAAGAATACCATAGGTCCTAAGTGTTGTTTTGGTTTCAGGTATTGAGAAAGGCCAAAAACTATATAAGGAGGAATAGATATAAGGGCCAGGTGTGCAAGTGAAAGGGTTTCTTAGGAATACTTTTATCTGAAGTATATTTTTTGTTGCAGGGGCTATGATTGTGATATGATTTGAAATATTTTTTGCACCTTGAATTCAATTTTGGGTCAAGATCATGAGACCTGAAATGGCTTATCATTGAATGATCTTATATTGGTTGGGCTAGATCTTATTTCTTACACATGTTTTTATTCTTTAAATGTCATGATCTAGAAATGTCTAAAGTCTAGAATAGAAGCGAAGTTGTGAGTTAATATTTGCAGATTTATATGTTGGTGTTCCTTGGTAAAGGTGTGTATACATGCATGTTTGACTCTTCCAAGTAGTGTATACCAAGGAAAAACATATTGTTTAGAAATGACTGTTCTATCTGATTAGTGTTGTTGTTTTACTATTGTCTATCAATGAGGTCTTCTCAGATCTGAAAGTAAAACTAAATGCATAAGGAGTTTGTGTTTGATTGGTTGGTTGATTAAGTGTGAAGGGATATCTCTGCTACTGACTATCCAGATCTCTATAAATTGACAGTGGATGTTCAGAATATCATTGGCTGGTACAAATCTAATTCAAAAGTTTTTATGATTCAATAGTTTTAAAGGTAGACACAATTTTTGTTAAAGGAAGTAGCACATACATGCAGGTTGGGTTCAGTAAAGTAGCGTATAGATTGTGATGTATGAATTTTAAAGTTTCAACTGGTTCTGAATGATGATGTAGGTTTTTGGTTCAGCACAGTGTTTTGGTGATAGTGATCTGATTGTTTAGATTAACTGATTGTTGGTTGATGCAATTTGAAAGTTATGATGGGTCCAGTGTGAAAATTTGATGAAATGAGGCCTTCATTTTGTATTGTTGTGTACCAGGAGGATCGATTCTGAAAATTAATGACACATGGTCCTTGGAGGAAGAGAGAAGGTTGTAGCCTTCTGTAGGTCAACGCCTACATACTAGTAAACATCTCGTCTAGTACAAGTGCTAGCGGGTTGTAGTTCCTATGAGAGTCAGTATTTGCATACTACTACCAGTGATAAAAAATGCTCTTATAAAGTGGTATTAGGGTGTCAAAGTCAAATCTTTTCATTTCAATGAGTCTTCAAGTAAAAATTTGGTCACTAGGTATTAGGTCTAGCATTTGTTTTCACTCCTTCCTAAGTCTTCCAAGTATTAGTCCATGTCACCATTCGGTTGAGTGTACCATCATTCAAATAGTTGTCATCATTATTGCAAGTTCCAATGGGTCATTCTACACCTTGTTTGTGCTTCATTTGTGCTTAGGAAGGCTCATTTCCCTCTCCCAGGGTCTTGAAGCTAATTTTTCTTGGATGGTCAAATCATTAATAAAAATTGTATCCTGGTGCTCATACACCTTCCCCTATCCTTAATATACCTTATTAAACACTCCCCATCACTGATATCCCTCAAATTCATCATTTTCCCACAAACCCTAGCCTATTGCTACAACCTGACACTTTTCTAGGTTAGGCATGTGTTTTGCCATTTTGGACCCCTTCCCCTCACTCGATCCTTGAAATTACACTTTCCCCTACTTCCTAACATCCATCCCTACTTCCCAAAATTTTCTCAAGAATTTGTAAGCCCCTTATCCCCTTCATTTCCATTCATTTCTACAAATCCCCTCTTCCACACATCAGGATAGGCTTTATTCAAATGATGTTTTTGAGAAAGAAAAGATGGATTTGACAAAAGTGAGAGAGAATTTGGTCCATAATAGACCTAATAAGGAAACAATCCTTCAGTTTTTACACACGTCTCATGGTTTGGGAGAAATGTCCAAACAATAATTTTCCATAGGATAGTTGCTGCACTTCTGGAGCAACCTTGGGAAAATAAATGTTTCTCCTAGATGGAATGTCCAAAAGACCTACTTGATGAGTGAAATGATAACTAGACAAACATATATTTCAAATGAGCTATCATGCACTCAATTTGGGGTTGAGGAAGACCTCCAAAAGTTAACTACAACAGCACTCTGCATTTTGACAGCCTCGTTCTACACATTTTGACCAGTCTTGGGAGATTGAGCTTTTCATAGGGCAACTGAGCTCCAAATTAAAAAATTCAAGATGTTGTAGAAACTAGACTCGACAATAATTTGAACAAGCTATCCAATGTGCAATGTGGATATCAGGAAGGTAGTCAAAATTTGGATTGAAGTGGCACTGCGTGTTCAAGAGGTGGCACTGCACGTCTAGGCTCGACATTGCATGTCTGGAGGTTTCCGCAGTGCAAATTTACATTGTGTTGCATATTGAGAGGTGGTGTTGCGTGTCTATGGTTGGCACTGCGCATTGAGCTTAAAGACCAAAAGCCTCCAAAATTCATAAAAACTTTCAAACAACCCTCTCATCTCTCAAAAAAGTCAGTGCACTCCCTCTACCTCATCATTAAAGTTGCAATTACAGGGTTTGAAGGAATTTACCATGGCAAATATGAAACCCTAGTTTCTCCCTCCATGACATTCTAGAAACCATAACCTCATCTATTTTCCCCACCACTTATCACTAAGCCCTAAACCCCTTCCATACTTCACTCCATAACATCTATACCCCCTCATCCTTTATCCCATAAGTTATATTTCAAAAAGGGCCCAAACCCCTCTCCCTAACTTTCATAATTCACATCCTTCCCTTCATTTTCTAGTCTACCAAAATACCTCATAAGTTCATCTCCCATCCCCTCACTCCTAAATCACTCTTGCTCATTCCCTTTATCCCTTTTCTTGGAGTGTACAGCCTCAAACCTTGCAAA